>CM067373.1:106594986-106609986 GCA_034401795.1 Chaetoderma sp. LZ-2023a
GTTTTGTTAAATATGTTGAACATAATTGGATTGAAAGACATTGATGACTTCCAATCCAATTAACTTCAAAATACGCAACTGTCCCATTTATTTTGTTTTTGAAAGTTCTCTCTGAGCTGTACTGTATAGCAACTTATATTTTGTGGTATTAAACTCAACGAATCTATTGATGAATACAGGACATTGGATAATCAGAATTTCGCTAACTGCACTGAATTTTTTTTGCATTACGAGAATGCCTGTGATTTTGATTACATATCGATTGCGCCATAGTGTGCTCTTAAACAGACAAAGCTACACATCTGTATGCGATTCCACAAGGCACTTCAGAAGATCGAGTGGCCATTCATGTCTCCAGCTACGCACCTGCAAAGTGAATGTTCACCCGCTAAGGACAGCAACGCATTTTATGTGAACACAAAAATTGGAACGCGAACATTTAATTATAAAGCATTCCTCTTTCAGTTTCTTGTAGTTATGAAAGCTGTTGCGTTGTAATTGATGTGCAGATATGTTTATTTATAATGCGAGTTTGAATTTCAGACCAAAGGAATACGGATTTCTGAGACTTTGCACTGACAAACAACGTTATATTATTGTCCAACTAACCATTATTGAATGCGTACTTTGATCATATATCTATTTGCGCTAAAATAACAATGCATTGTTCTTTAAAATTAAGCTCATCAATAGAGATGGAGGGGTTAGGAATGGAGGAGGGGTGTGGATGGAAAGGAGTAGGGACTAGCAACAAACAAGGTGAGGTCATGTGCACGAACAAATGCACGTAATCACGCACACGCGCGCGCAATAAGGTACGCAGGCAGAAAGACGTGGAGAGGAGAGTGAGAGAGGCGGATAGGCAAGGCAATGGAGAACTCTAGTTTTTACTATAGTCCTCCCAACTGTAGCTATGCTCCACCAACGCTTTGCCCCCATCTAAGGATCACTCGATCCCTACACGCTCTGGCTACAGGTCAGCTATTGACTATTTTAAAACTAATTTGACCGAGTGCTGTTGCTGCTCATGACAACAGCAGCGCCCAGTCATAATACATCGTGGCATTCATAACGTAATTGATTATGCCGCCAGCCTACATGTGACAGAACTGATTATTACGCCAATTGATTGACTGAGAAACCGGATAACTCATTTAAAAAGAAATCAAATGCTACTTATTGTTTATGACATAGCTGCCTACAAGCAATAGCGATAAAGACAAGATATTATACCTCGCCTTTGATTATTTAGATGAAAGTAGATGGAAGCAAATTATTTTAATTAACAATCACTTCGAAGCCAAATGAAGATGCTAACTGCTGTAGTGTTCACAAGAAAACGGACACGATGAAATTCGTTAAGTTAATATCTAGAAAACTGTCATGCGGAAAGATGCTCATGGCTAAAGGAAGATAACCGACGCTTGTGCAACTAAGGTGGTGTTGGTAATTACGCAAACTTCATAAAGTCCTATGATGCACTATCTCATGTAAAATTCGATCGTATTTATTTCTTCTTCTTCCTCCTCATCCTCCCCCCCCTCGTCCTCCTCGTTCTCCTCCTGCTCCTCATTCATTCCTCCTCCTCCTCATCCTCCTCCTTCTCCCCCTCCTCCTCCTCATCCTCCTTGAATAGATTTTGACAATGCGACTATCGCATTCCCAGAATCCAAATTTAAAGGTAATAATAGAAGTAAGACGTTGAATATTTTGAAACTCATTTGTTTGCAGTCAGATTAGTAGCAAAATAATCAACACACTGTTTACTAATTTGTAAATTCACCAAGACATACAAGATTTGATTGTGACGTATTTTGATGATGACGTCAGATACTCGAGCAACATGACTAGAGAAATATTCAAAAACTGTTGTCTTTTTGCTCTCGACAAGGTACCAAATATTTTTCACCAGTGATGGCCCCTGTGACCAAAAATTAAGCTCATATAAAATCTCCTTCCATGTTGCGCTTACTTCACTATCAGCCTGATCGATTTTTAATGCTGGGTTTTCGTTGTGACTTCTTTTTCAATATGGAGAATGACACTATTAGTAATGAAGTAATCCAGTTTTAGCTTTTCTCCGCCCATCTTTTTTGCTATGCTCCACCCACACTTCGCCATTGTTGGGATCGATCGATCGCTGAACTCCATGACTATCAATTTCCAAAAAACTATAAGGTAACCTGTTGAATATTTTGAAACTAAAGTTTGACCAGGTGCTTTTGCTGTCTAGGGCAGCAACAGCGCCCCGTCAAATCAGTTTCAAAATGTTCACCGGCATATTTATTGAATAGCGCAATAACTTATGTCCGTTATCATTCATGACGTACTGACGTAATTGATTATGACATCATCTTACCCATCACGTAGTAGATTATGACGTCATATAATTGATTGAGCAACTGGAATCATCTATAAGTATTCAATATTTAACCACAGTTATCTTCTGTTACCGTATGCTGTATTATTGGATACAATGATTAAGTGAAACATGTTACTGGACTCTAAAGCGTTATTGGACTCTGTCTAAAAGTTTAACTGGACTCTCGAGGGTATTTGTTACGTCATAAGAATATTACGCCACTCGTGGTTTATGCATTTGCAGACGCCACGTAAAACACTAATTACATCACACAAACATCATAGGCAGCAGCAGCGCCCAGTCAAATTAGTTTCAAAACATTTAACAGCTTACCTGTATAGTTTTCTGGAAATTGATAGTCAGGGAGTTCAGAGATCGATAGATCCCAACACGGACGAGGCGTGGGTGGAGCCTAGATAAAGATGGGTGGGGCATGGCTAAAAGTGTCCATTGGCGGGTATGGCTAGAAATGTGACTCTCCTTTGCTCATTGCTGCTGTGCATCAATATGTGTTATTGCAGATACGTCGACGATAATTGTCCCCTGAAGCTGACTACAGAACTAATTGCCTCCTGTGTCTCTGATGAAAATTACGTGACAATATGACACATGCTCGGAAGCAGCCCTCTAGAAAATGCGGTTAGTAATCTGAACAGTCGCACCAGTGATTTTCATTGAACAGCGGCGAGGAAGTGCGCTGGTTATTCCCCAAGTTACCCCAGATAACGCATTTTACTGGGCAGATGCTGGGCCGATACTGCGCCGATAGTTTCAGATCGCCACGGTATCGGCTCGGCATCGGCCCAGCAAACTGCATTATCAGGGACCCTTTCATGTCGTCACTGTCGTTTCAATAAAAATCATAAAAATCGTTTTATTCCAATGCAATCTGTTCTGTTTTCCATATAAAAATAATAATCCGGATTATCGTGATCGTACGTCTACCGTTCACGTGCGCGCGCGAGCGTGTGCGGTGTGTTCACGTGCGTTCATGTGCGCGCGTGTGTGAGTGCGTGCACGCGTACATGTCCATTTCCAGAAAACCAGTACCAGCGGGTACATTTGTTAGTAAACGTGGGCGTAATAGCATGTTCGTCAGCGATAGTAGGCGTGTGCCCAAGAGCAGGTGCGCGTCTATCACTGTTTTTCCAGGTGTGGGCGTGTTCACGCGATTAACCTGTTAACACATGAAATCGAGCGTCTCAGTTTCAAGATGTCTGTGAAAGAAATCAGATGAGTATTTAAACAAGATGCCCAAGGGGCCTGTGTCGCTCACCTGGAGCATTATGTGTTTTTGTCACAATTGTTAGTGGGTGGTTTAGGAGTAGTCTTCTAAATGAGTTTGCGGACATTTTTGTAAGTCCAATATGGCCGCCAAACATGCTACATTTTGATTGGTCCACTTCTGCCATGTTTCTGACGTAGTGCCTTCCCTTGAAAAAACTTTAATGGCACTCAGTGCCTAATCATATCTTTTAAATTTCGGCCCAATCCGCTCAGTGGTTGTCGAGTCATTTTGGCAAAAATTAGGCTATCCAGGATGTCCACCAAACCCTTGAAACAAACTTGGTGCAGCTCTTGCCCTAGATGATATTTCATGCGTTTTGAATTGATCCCACAAGCGGTTTTGGAGAAGATTTTTAAAGACATTTTAAAGCGGCCAGTTTTTTTGACGGATCAACTTCTCTTGAACCAACTTTAATGGCCCTTAGTCCTTAATCACATATCACAAATTTCGGCTTGATCGCTTCAGCGGTTCTGAGGAAGGAGTCGTTTTTGCGAAAATGAGGTCATCCAAGATGGTCACTGAGTCAATCAAGTTCCCTTGAACAAACTTGGGACAGCTTTTACCACAGATCATATTTCATGAGGTCAGAATTGATCCCTCAAATGGTTTTGGAGAAGATTTAAATACATTTCTGATAATCAGCTGAAATTCAAGATGGCCGCCGGCCAAATTGGACGATCGGCTTCATTTGAACAAAATGGAATCTCTATACCAGAAGGATGCTTCCTGCCAAATATAATTGAAATCCGCCCAGTAGTTCTCGAATAGACATTTAAAATTTCCCATTGCTTTAGTATGGGAGCTTTTGGCGGGAAAATGATCCAAGATGGCCCCCAAACCGTTTATCCGACAGTTTCAAAAATTGCAAATTTGAGATCAGAATACCCAAAAAACATATATAAAACCAATTTCGGCATCAAAATCCATCAAATAAAAAATCCAATATGGCCGCCAAACACGCTATATTTTGATAGGCACACTGTGGCCATGTTTTTTTTAATGGATTAACTTCTCTTGAACAGACCTTAATGGCTCTTAGTCCCTAATCATATATCACAAATTTCGGCCTGATGGCTTCAGCGGTTCTAGGGAAAAAGTTGTTTTTGTGAAAACTAGGTCATTCAAGATGGCCACTGAACCGTTTGGTCAAAGTTATCTTGAACAAACTTGGTTCATCTCCTACGCTAGATCATATTATCTGAATCGATCCCTCAAACGCTTTTGGAGAAGAAGATTTTTAAAGACATTTCCAAGATATCCGTCGACCAAATTGGCCGATCGGGTTCGTTTGAAGAAACCTGAATCTCAATGCCGTAAGGATGCTTCTTGCCAAATATAATTGAAATCGGCCTAGAAGTTCTCGAAAAGAAGACGTTTTAAATTTCCCATTGCTTTAGTATGGGAGCTTTAGGCGGGAAAATGATCCAAGATGGCCGCCAAAACATTTATCCGACAGTTTCAAAAATTGCAAATTTCAAATCAGAATACCCAAGAACCTATATAAAAACAATTTCAGCCTCAAAGTCCATCAAAAAGAAAATCCAATATGGCCGCCAAACATGCTATATTTTGATTGATTTTGTTTTTTGACGGATCAACTTCTCTTGAACAAACTTTACTGGCCCTTAGTCCCTAATCATATCTGCCAAATTTCGGCCTGATCCAGTCAGCGGTTCTGGAGAAGTCATTTCCGCTAAAACTATGTCAACCAAGATGGCCGCCGAACCATTTGACCAATCAAGTTCCCTTGAAAAACTTCATCCTCCTTGAATAGATTTTGACAATGCGACTATCGCATTCCCAGAATCCAAATTTTAAGGTAATAATAGAAGTAAGACGTTGAATATTTTGAAACTCATTTGTTTGCAGTCAGATTAGTTGCAAAATAATCAACACAATGTTTAGTAATTTGTAAATTCGCCAAGACAAACGGTTCAAGAAGTTACTGTCAGGCCATTGCGGTTTTCGTGCCAGACATACAAGATTTGATTGTGACGTATTTTGATGATGACGTCAGATACTCGAGCAACATGGTTAGAGAAATATTCAAACACTTTTGTCTTGTGCTCTCGACAGGGTACCAAATATGGTTGAGCTCTTGCACTAAATCATATTTTATGATGTTTCCGTCAATCCTTCAAGCGGTTTCGGAGAATAAGATTTTTAAAGACGTTTCTAAAAATCGGCCAAAATCCAAGATGGCCGCTGGCCAAATTGGCCGATCGGCTTCGTTTGAACAAACTTGGATTCCTATGCCCTAAGGATGCTTCCTGCCAAATATAATCGAAATCGTCCAGGCGGTTCTTGAGAAGAAGTCGTTTTAAACGAAAAGTTGACGGACGGACGACGGCCGATGGACGGACGACTGACATGTGGCGGAGGATCGCCACGACATAAGCTCACTCGACCTTTTAGGCCAGGTGAGCTAAAAAAACCAGTTTTACTGGAGCCTCTTACTGCTATGCTCAAATTAGTATTCAAAATAATCAACAGATTATTCCATGCATCAGAAACGCTTTGTGATTTCTGGCCGGTAAGGATTTATAGAGGTCTATAAACGTAGATGTTTGATTAAAGCGCAGAATATCAAACAAATGTCAGTACATGAAAGAGAGCTACTTGAAAGACTGGAAAGTCCGAATGAGTAGGAACGGCTTGCTTAACCACGCGTGATATTTTCTCCAGATCTTAGACATTATCTAAGCTCCTGCTTTGAAAACAACGTAACTGTATGTTCTTGCTGATTTATCCAGCAATGCCGCCCAGTTAATGTGTGATAAGTAAATATTCCATCTTTCTTCTGTTTCCTATCCAGCAATAAAGATTGCTGCGAACGTCTATGCTAACCCTTTATTGCCTACTCCAGCCGAAAACGGCATCCACATTTGTCTTGAGAAATACCAATTTGCAGAGCAAGAGAAAACTATTTTTGAAAATTTACCACTGAAACGACTAGCTCCGCAACCGAGCCAGTTATTTGAGTAGAAATCTTTAAAAAATAGTCTTCTCTTGCTCTGCAAATAGACATCTTAATGAAAGATTTAGAATTTTCTTGACCAAATTGGCCATTAATGGGTTAAAGGGTGCCTATGGCATGTACACAACGCCCGACCACTAATCAATAGTTTGTCGCGTACCGACAAAATATACAACAAAAATAGAAAATGAAAATCCCAAGAAAAACCCGTATGCTTTTACATTGAGAACAAGGATTAATGAACCGCTAGTGTCAACTTCATTATGGCTATTTATGTATTTTCACCATCGATTTTTCTTCATCTGATATTAATTTATTCTTTCTACTCTATAGTCTAGCGATTAAACGCGGTATCTATCGACAGCTGTCCAGGTAGATAAAAATAGGTTCAGATTTTTTATTAAATTTACTGACTGGAAGATTAATGTATTATTGACATACTATGGGACTCATCCATTTCCGGTCTTGGCTCATGGATCAGGTGTACAGCGTGCGTTTTTATACATATTTAGGCCAACCTGGTTAGATAATGTTTTCCATGACAAAATATAATCCAATTTTTACCTCGTTGGTGCGATATTGCGGGGCGCCTTGCCGACCCTCGCCCCTCCGCCTCGGCCGTGCCGCGTGGGAACATAGCCGCCGTCCATCGACCGGGAACGGCTCGTCGGTCGATGACGACGTGGCAGCCCGGTGCGTCCTCCGAGACCGCGTGGGCCTAGGGGACCGTCTGTCTAGTGTCTAGCGTGGAAATGGGTGGGACTGGATCGGTCGCAAACATTCGCTGACTGCATAACGCGCCAGCAGAAGCACATGGTTCTCGTTCACCTGAACCGTGATGTCCTGGACTCCTTGAAGTTCAGTAGACTAGTAGCAGTTGGTAGCGGAGGAGGGAATACGGAAACAATCTTCACCCTCATCACAATTCTTAATGGGGCGGGGGTTAGGGGGTGGGTGGGGGTGGTGGTGGTGGGGTGGGGGTGGTGGGGGGGGGAGATAATTACAAACTCTTATAGCATTTCACAAACCACATGCGAGAAACTCTGGAAATAAATAACGATACGTAACTAAAAGATAATATCGTTGAATAAATAAGTGTAATGATGAGAGGATAAAATACAACTGGAAGGTTGGTATTTTTACCAGGCTACGAGAAACTATCTAACGAGAAACTGTCTAACGTGATAGTATATATGTGAGATAAGTGCCTATATGCAGACCTGTTTTTGAGGATGAACATCCACTAAAGGGGCAATACAAATTCAAGAGCATGGGAAACAGTATATTATCTAGAATAATGATCGAATGTAAGGGTATTTCATTAGGTTTAAAATAACGTGATGTCATGGACAAGGTCATACTAACAATAAACGGGAATAAATAACAAATAATCGGTTCCATAGCCACAACGTAAGGAACGTCTTCTATCAATTAAAAAGCCTATCCTATCTTGATAAAAACAATGACTAGGTAAAGAAAACAGGGAGGAGAATGAAGATGATAGAAATGGTGATCAGGATCAGGATTCACTGGCACGGATCAACCTAACGTGATAATTTTACAATATAGCGGACACACATTCGCATGACAATACTTGAGGGTGGAACGTCACGCAGGACGTTATGGGACACACGGGGAACTAATTACTGTAAATCGCTATCCATTCACTCTCTAACCGTAAGTTTCAACTATAGAAAATCGGGACCTATGGTCTTGAGTAGTAGTAAATTCATTCCGGAGAAGTATCACATGAAAAAACGTGTCTACTTGTACACACGGCACGGAGAGATACGATCCAGCCAAGACTGTCTGTTCCGGATAAATCCATTGACCTAGGCCACGGAGACGCACGTTCCAGTTGGGAGGATTTATGCAAAAAGGGGAGTAGCGAAATGTCCAAACATGTTCTGAGAAAGGCAACGAAAGATAAGTATGGAGAACTTAATATAAGTTTAAGGCTTACTGTACCTTCTACCTCTAGAGCATATCCTCTCTTGATAAAACAATGACTAGGGGTGAAGAAAACAGGGAGGAGAATGAAGATGATAGAACTGGTGATCAGGATCAGGATTCACTGGCACGGAACATGGTAATTTTACAATATAGCGGACACACATTCGCATGACAATACTTGAGGATGGAACGTCACGCGGGACGTTAAGGGACACACGGGGACCTAAGTACTGTAAACTGCTATCCATTCACTCTCTAACCGTATGGTTCAACTATAGAAAATCGAGACCTACGGTCTTGGAGAAGTATCAAATGGAAAAACGTGTCTACTTGTACACACCGCACGGAGAGATACGATCCAGCGAAGACTGTCTGTCCCGGATAAGTCCATTGACCTAGACCACGGAGACGCACGTTCCAGTTGGGAGGATTTATACTAAAAGGAGAGTAGCGAAATGTCCAAACATGTTCTGAGAAAGGCAACGAAAGATAGTTATGGAGAACTTAATATAAGTTTAAGGCTTACTGTACCTTCTACTTACTGCTTAAAATTCACAAACCAATACGCTCGTGGATGAATCACGTGACACCACCAGGTGTCATATAAAAGGCGTCAGCTCCGATCCAAACCTAACCAAAATACTTAAATCCATGGAATAATCAGCTACCGGCACCATGGGTGTTCTTAAAAACAACCGAACTAGGTATACTGTAAAACTGTCAGCAGAGCAGAAAGGGGTATGGCTGTGCATATATCAAAGTGGACAAAGTGAAGACCTCATCAAACTATGCCAGGGGCACAATAACATTCTGCGCCACATTAGCGAACGCTTAAAAGATCTTGCTATTCAACAAGCAGACTCCCTAGCAGAGGAAATCACTGCCATGGATGACTGTCACAAAATGTTTCTGACAGCACGAGCCACGAGCCCTGAAAATTACTGACTACACATTACCACTCACTTTACACACCTCTGAAGGACACTTTATCGGGACTGAAAAGGGCAAAGCCGAGGCTATTCGAGAATGGTTCAAGGAACAGTTCACTGACTACGATGATGAACTCTTGCACCTGTTCTCAGGAGACGCAGGCCATTACATGTATATTTGTACATACCTGGCGTGTATATAATTATATATTATTGTACATAGTGTATATATGTTTTGAGGGCCTCGGGAACATCAGGCCACTGACGATGTACCCTCTTGAAATAAAGATTATTATTATTATTATTATTATTATTACTTACTTACACCAATTAAAACAGCAGACGGACTTAAATCCCTGAAAAATGGATGTGCATTTGGACCTGATGGCATAAGCAATGAACTATTCAAATATGCAAGTGACGTTATCTCAAAATCGATCATGCACCTAATCAATTCAGCTTTTATGCACCTCCTTACAATCGATCCTGTAGGCTAAGGCACCCTTGTCTCGCTACCCAAGCCCAAGAAGCCAATCTGCGGCCCATTGTGCTCCTTAACAGCTCCTTAACAGCATATGGATAATCATATCCAATTTTACTCTATGCCGTATCTGAGACAAGATTTATGATCATGTCAACGTGGCATCAAAGGTTGATGCAGCAGCGCAGACATTGCATGTGCTCAACGCATGTTTGTGTCAGCAGTCATGTCCAAAGACTGGGATTTCCACAAGATGGGCATTGGCATGTCACGAGCCTTCGACACAATTAAACGCTAAAAAGATCCTAGATGTACTATGCCAGACCCGTTGAAATAAAGATAAGCTGCGAGTAGTGAGACTATTACTTGCAGACACCAAGCTGAGAGGGCGAGTTAAGTCAGTGAAGTATGCATAGTTTGAGAGAATAATCGACTCCCCACAGGGAGATGTCTATCGTCTGTGCTTTTGATCTGTTACCTTACTGCTGCATTAAGATCCGTGGGAGAAAATACTCACAGGAACACCCCCACCCCACCACCAACCCCTCCAATCCCACCCCGTCCGCACCCCACCCCCAGTATCCGTACCGGGTATGATGCTAGAGATGGAATATGCCGATGATGTGGCCTTCATAGACGAGGAAATGATAACCCTTGACGAATTTCTCCCAATAGCTGCAAGCAAAACTTGAGAATCTCTTTATGAATGAATCCAAAACAGTTCACCCACATATACATATCTACAAAGCATGAAAATAAAGAAAGTGATGATCCACTTCGTGGCGGCGAACCATGGAGAAAAAGTAACATCCTGGGCTCACTGCTTTGTAGTATTGCTGACATTGATGCACGCTGCGTCATGGGGAACATCGCTTTCCAGTCTTTCAGGAAGCTATGGATTCGTAGATCAAAGATACCCTTGACAAAAAGACTAATCTTATACAATGTAACCTGCAAATCCTTGATGCTATATAACTGCAACAGCTGGGCAACTCCAAAGGCAGCTCTAGACGGACTCGATGCCTGCCACCGCAAATGCCTACGCACCATCACTGGACACCGATGGCCAGATAGAATAATTTCCAATGATGCACTATGCGAGACGTGTAATAAATCGCCACTGTCTGTAAAAGTTGCCCGGCAAAGATGTTGGTCCATGGTTGGCCATGTGCTAAGGATGGCAGAAGACACACCAGCACAGTGAGCCTTGGAGTTTGCACTATTGGGAGCCGGCAAATACAAAGCCAGGAGAGGACGCCATTGCATAAATCTGCTAAACATTCTACGAGTTGACTTCAAGAAAGCGAGACTCGGTACAGTCAAATCAAGAATGGACCTGAGCAAGCTAATGATTTTGGCTGAGGACAAGACAGAGCGGCCAAAAGCGAGGAGGGACTGATTGCAGCTGTAGGAAGTTTCTGCTACTACAGCCGCAGAATACAGTAATCATACATACATAGTATAGAACATGGTTGTGATGGTGGCGAACACTGTATCTTAAGGAATATGTTAATGGTTCTTGTGCTAAGACTTTAACTATATTCGAATTCCACGGTTGTTTTGGCATTGTCTTTTTCACTTGCTAAGGTAGCAGTATTACTAATATCCATTTGCCTTTGTTCACCTAGAGCTGTTACTTTGATTCTTTCATGCTTAAACTTGATTCTGCACAGTTTCCGTCAAGTGTAAACTCATTCACCTGTTTAATTTCATGCTGTATCACCTCATCATTGAAAGATCTATACAGCTTTCCAATTTCCTCCAAAGCTTATTGCATGGTCTAGGTTATAATATCGCTCACGATGTTTGCTAGACACTTCAGCCATTAATAGAATTTTAGTCAACTAGGTTTGCATTCATGCACTCTAAATTATTTAGGTTATACAGATTCATATTTCACTTGTAAGGACCATATTCTTTTCCATCGCCGTCTAACTACCGGAATCAAGTCAGGCCGAATCCTTTCGCATCATCTTTCTGGATATTTCTATTTTTCAATAATACCTTGAACTTCGTTTCAGCGATAAACATTTTTAATGACTTGTCTTAGGATATTTATCTAATTCAAGATTAACAGTTTTGCTTTTTTGGATAAACTTTCCTTGTACTGAAACCTGATTTCTTCCATCAACCGAAATTCTTTCAGTTTTATGTAGAATATGTAATAAGCCTTCCGCTTAGGCAGCAAACCAACCACCTCTTCAATTATCTGAGGACTGACAATCTCTGGTTGTTTAGGCGAGGCTTCCTTCTGCACAGGAATAGAATTTTCATTAACGCCACTTGAGAAGTCGGGTTTGTATGATCTCCCTCTCATCTCATCATCAATGTGTATGGCTGTCTGTAAATAATGGTTTGTAGTTTCCTCTCGCATGTTATTCAATAGATCGTGAGGTACGATTGCCATCTTTTGAGCATATTCCATTATTTCAATAACCACCCAATATGTGTCCAATTAAAGAAGCAACGGTTCATAGTATAGCTGGTAATAATATATATATATATATATAACACCACCGCTCTGTAAAATATGTATCTTAGGAATTGACAAATTCCTTTCGCTCAATCTACGGAGTGCGCTTCTATGTTTAAAATCTTGGTATTTTTGGAGATCTTGATATTGCCGTGAACGCGATGTAATCAACGTACTCAAAAGGCATTACTCATTGGTGAGTCAGTGTGTTTTATAATTTTCTTTCTATCATCTGGACTGGCCTTAGCTAAGAATCTGTGCATGTGTTGACAGTGCTGTATATCCTCCGTAAGCATGAATGATTCTGTTTTCAATGTTTTCTCCTAAAATGCAAACATACTATGTTCAACACAGTCCTATACTCAAATGATATATTTACACCTAAGCTATTGTTTAATACAATCTCTTTCATATCAAAGTGAGATTTTGCAACATATTTGTCTTGAATGTCCACACAGCTCCACAGATACCTTTACCATGGCCAAATAACAGTATAACATGCAATAGCGGCGCTGTTTTGTGACTTAATACTGAGTGGGCTACACCATTTGGAATAAATAAAGTGTTCGTGGCTGCCCTTTGGCAAAAATGCAACACAATTTCCGTGACTAGGTCCATATTGATATTTATACTTAAGTCAACACATTCCTAGAAATTTCGCTAAGTCCTCATCAAATTCTAGTTTAGTATTTTGTATTGCCAAAAAACTGTCATGAGGTGGCCCTCTTGCAGCAAAGTACTTTATACCTATGTTCCATTTAAATACAGGAATTTAATTTTTTGCTTCACATGGACCACCAACCACATCCTTAATAGTATAAAAACCACACTAAAGTCTGACTATCATATTGATTCCTGACTTGTCATTAAGCTTTGTCACCTTTAGACTGAGTCCTTACTTAAATATCACTAAGCATCTGTGGTAAATTACACAACTCAATCTGACTTCACAATTTTCATTTTCAAAGAGCTGAGGTTTATTAAATTTTGTTTTATATACAGAAATCGTGTTTCCAGGAAAGTAGTTCAAGGAAGTATTACTAGGTAGCGTTATGTAGAAGTGATCACCTTCGTCATCCGCCATTTTTCAACGTATACCCTATGCAAATTTCACTGCGATGAATCTTTGAATGCAGCTGTAGTCTGGGTTATGTTTTCTTTTATCTATTAGTCGAAATAAATGCTGATCACTCACATGTTTATACACTTCTACTAGGTAGTGACTATTACTGGATTTACAGGATTCGCAAGAAAAGGAAGAGGAAACTATGAAAACAGTTATTTTTAAAGAGTATTTTGTAATCACTTAGAGAAATAGTATAAGACCACTGTACCCATTAAAAAAATCAAAAATCAATCATCAGAGCTGCCTTTATATGCATTGAACATTAGTGATACTAACTCCAGGGGCGAAAGACACGCATTTGTGATTGGCTTTCACTGGCCACGTAATTTCTAGGGGTTAGGACTTAATTGCCCATATATGGAGTGTAAAAAGGAGCATGTGCTGGTGGGCGTGGCTGTACAAGAAGACCATCCAGCACGCACCCTTTTCACACTTTATATATGGGCGATTAATCTCCCTCCTCGGAATCACATGAACAAATCAAGAATCGCGTCTAACTCCCAACATTACTTCTCATGTTTCAATTCCAATGCTGTGACCACTACACGCCAATGAATACATCCTCACGTGTTACCGTGATTACTGATTGACTTCGTTTACATTGTGGTAGCGTCTTCGCCCGGAAGAAAGATTAGCAAGCCTTGTTGGGCATTGTTCATGGGAGATATAAATAGATGTTTTCAAAGATTCTAACGAAAAATACAATAGAGTTTCTTCCAGACTGCGACTAGCTCTTTCTTGACTATGCGTTTATTGTCATTGTGGAACTATGATAGATGTAGAGCTGGTATGCAACGCCGAACGGATTGATCACGCTATACGTATTTCCCATATGAAATAAATGCCAGTGAATTAATTGTATGTGATCGTGAGTAATAGTTGTCAAATACGAACAGATATATAATACACGCCATGCCTGGAAGAGCATGCCTTTGGTTCCGACTGTAACAGCTGGTGAGCTCCGAAGACAGTTCTAGATAAGATTGGTGCCTACAATCGCATAAACATTGGTTCTATAACCCAACATTGCTGGCCGGACAGTATACTCCCCAATGGCGCGTTATACACTGCCCCATTGACAGTGAATGTGGACCAACAGCTATGATCAATGTTTTGCCATTTTCAGACAATCTTGGAATTCGCTGTACTCACCACTACACATATAAGGCTCGCAGCTGAAGCTATTGTGCAAACCGCCTAAAAGAAACCGGACTGATACACAGATTATAAATATGGGATTTAAGGAGTAGCTGCCTTAAGACCCACCGAGACCCTTGAGAATCCTTTGGGACTCGTACAAATACTGGCTTATGATATTTGAGCCTGTGTGCTTGACATTGCATTCGACCTTGTGTAAATACGTCATCTCATCCGTGAATATTCATGACGCGTCTTCATAGTATTATTAGCA
>CM067373.1:106614986-106884986 GCA_034401795.1 Chaetoderma sp. LZ-2023a
CTCTGTATATGTGAGATGTTGAATGAACGCCGTTATCTGGATTTCGCTTCTATGCAACGATTGCGTTTAGATGGTTCCAACAGAATGCCATTCATTCATTCATCCGTTCGCATACTTCATCAGTGCCTATCTAATCTCCTTTCGGCATTCAAACATCGGCCAGTTAGACTTTATGACAACCATTTCTGGCTAACAGCCAATATTGAGATAAAGACACCGTCATGTAATGATTACACAACTGCGTCTCTTTTCTCAATCCATTGTTTCCACCGGCGAATCAAGCGTATGTACAAGTGGTGACGGGATTTGTCGGAATTTGATGAATGAACCAGACGAGGCTGATCGGGCAACCCGACTTCCTTGCTAAATCATTGTTTTAGAAGTCTATCAGTTGATACGCGCCATTGTGAAATTCGCTTGTCAAAGATTAGCTGACCTTTCAATCGTAAATCATTCCCTAACAATACCTTCGCAACTATTGCTATAATCGTATTATATTAGTAAGAACAATGAAAGTCTATTTTTTATAAACAATTATTATATAATTATTATACAAACTATTGTTATATTGTTAGAAGTATCCCTAATGCTGTGTACTTATTATAAAGGTAGGCGATTGTTTTATGCCATCAGGGGTAGTTCATCGCTACTGTACATAAGTGTGTGTGTGATTTAGGTCTGAAGACTGGATTGTCAATAGAACTTTTCACTTTATCCGCCCATTATATGATGTCATAATCAACTACGTGACGTGTAGAATGATATCGTAATGAATGACGTCATGAATGACGTCGATAGGTACGTCACGAACGCATATTTGAAGACGGACTATGCGTTATTGTACGAATTGTATGTCTTTACTATTTAATAAATATTCTGTTGAATATTTTGTAACTAATTTAACTGGTCACTGTTGATGCCATAGGCAGCAACAGCACGCAGTCAAATTAGTTACAACATATACAACAGCTTACCTGTAGAGTTTTGACAAAGCTGATAGTTAGGGCATTCGGGGATCGATCAATACCAACACGGCGATAAGTACGTCACGAACGCATATTTGAAGACGGACTATGCGTTGTTGTACGAATTGTATGTCTTTACTATTTAATAAATGCTCTGTTGACTATTTTGTAACTAATTTAACTGGGCACCGTTGATGCCATCGGCAGCAACAGCATCCAGTCAAATTAGTTACAAAATATACAACAGCTTACCTGTAGAGTTTTCAGAAAGTTGATATTTAGGGCATTCAGGGATTGATCAATCCCAACACAGCGAAGTATAGGTGGAGCTTAGCAAGAGATGGGCGGGACATAGCTAAAACTGGATAGGTCCAGTGGTATTGATGGACTTACTCTTGGTACTTAGATGCGATAACAAACATAGTTACATCAGCTAACTTAGCCCTTCTATGTTAACAGCGCTTCAAAGCGCTCAGATGGCGACGTCAGACAATTAACCCTTTGTTGGCCAAGACTTTGCAAACAAATTATAAATTTTACAGGATAAAAAGCTATACTTTTATTTTAGATTTACAGAAATAGTTGTCTGCTCCCCTGCAAATGGACATTTCTGATGCTCACTGCAGTTAACGTTTTGGCCGGCTTGACCACCCGAGGGATAATGATAAAGATAAGTGAAGCCTAGGGAGTGTCCATTTGCAGCCCGATAGAAGAGTATTTATGAAAATTTACCACACGAATGACAGTCTCGGTTACCGCGCCAGTCATTCAATTGTTAAATTGTCAAACATACTCTTCTCTCGGTCTGCAAATTGACAATCCTCATGAGCGCTGCAGAGTCTGTTTTGAACATGTTGACCAGCAAAGTGTTAAGTTGACACAAGATGGATTAAGCGGCGAACCTCGAGAACACACTCGAAGTAGCCGTCCTGAAAAAGGCTAAGAAACGGGTATCATGTGTCCCATCTACCCCTCAAGTATCTCACCTGCACAGCTCCTCTCAGTCCCCTGGTAACCTGGACTACTAGGCCAGTAATGGGCTAATATTGGGCTGCATTGGCCCAGTATTGTTCCATTACTGGCCCATTAACTGACATCGTCATGGTCACTTCTTTGTAACACTAACACTAACACGTCATCAAATTTTCCTCCACAACACGATTCCTTACTGTCACTATAGTAATACCATGGTAACAAAACAGAATTTAATTTTTTTTAAATCTGTCACCCAGCCATCATTAAAATAAAATATTACATGTACTAAAATACTAAGACTCATGCAATCTTGTATATTTGAATCAGGGTGGAAATGTGGTCATAAAACACGTCTCATTGTGCTTCCTTTTGATAAATAAAATCGTTTAAACCAAGTATAGGAATTCATAATCAATAAACCTTTCCACTTTATCAATCTATCCTATGACGTAATAATCCACTACGCGACGTGTGGAACGACATCATAATTAATGACGTCGATAAGTACGTCACGAACGCATATTTGATGACGGACGAATGTTGTACGAATTGTATGTCTTTACTAATTAACAAATATTCTGTTCAATATTTTGAAACTAATTTGATTGGGCGGCTGCCATTGGCAGCAACAACACCAAATCAAATTAGCTACAAAATATTCAACAGCTTACCTTTATAATTTTCAGGGGATTGATAGTTAGGGCTTCGGGGATCGATCAATCACAACACGGCGACGTGTGGGTGGAGCTTAGATAGAGATGGGCGGGTCATAGCTAAAACTGTAAAGACCCATTACGTAACTAGTTATCAGACGTCACAATCAAAATGACTTCTACGGTAAGGAGACATCCACGAATGTGTCAATAGTCCATCATTTTACGCTGTATGAATTGTATGGTGTTGATTGATTTATATACACCTGTGCAAAAGTTAAGCACCAGCAAAAACAATAGAACGTAGAAACATGATGGTACAACTAGGCTGCCATACTTTTTGTCCCCGCGTTAGCTGACATAATTCCAAGTACGAAATGCACATGCATGCATGACTTCACGCCGCTTGATGTCCGTGCGTGGCGGGAAACAGCACACGTGTTCAGTTATGTAAAAGTCCAGTTTGAGGTGTAGAACATTACATACAGATTTAGGCGACAAGATTAGGAATGTTGTGTTCATGACCGTGGTTTATTTGTACAGAGAGAATTAGCTCTTGATTGTGAACCGCTATGGCAAGACGAAGGTTAAGTGATCGTGTGAAATGGCAAATCATAGGCATGCATACCACTGGTATGTCATGCAGAGAGATTGGCAGACAGCTGAACATTAACAATACTGTAATCAGTCGTTTGATTGCAAAACATGGGCAAACTAACGAGGTGAAGGACAGGCCTAGATCTGGAAGACCGACGAAGACTACTGCCCGTGATGATCGAGCCCTAGTACGCCTTGTTAGGAGATCTCCATTCACCAACAGCAGAGTGCTCAGCCAGCAATGGGAAACGCGCAATAGAGTGTCAATGTCTACCGTCAAAAGGAGACTGTATGCTGCTGGCATGGAAGCTAGGAGACCTGTCAGACGTCCTCTCCTCACTGCACACCACAGAGAGGAGCGTCTGAGGTGGTGCAACGAAAGAAGACACTGGAACATGAGATCCTGGAGACGGGTACACTGGTCCGATGAAAGTCGGTTCCTGCTTCATGCCACAGATGGTCGAACTCGTGTATGGAGGTCCAGACGCAAGGCGTACGACCAACGTAACATCCTGGAAGAAGTTCCATTTGGTGGAGGTTCCGTTATGATATGGGGGTGCATCTCATTTGATTGTAAGCTGGATCTGTTGACTGTACCTGGAACACTAAATGGACAAAGATATCAAGATTCCATACTGGATAGAGTTGTGGTCCCTCATTTTGTAAATCATGCACCTGGAACCCACCCTATATTCATGGATGACACCGCCCGACCACATCGTGCTAGAGCTGTGCATGAATACCTCCGCCAGAATGCCATCGAAACCCTACCATGGCCAGCAAGGAGCCCTGACATGAACCCTATTGAGCATATCTGGGATATTCTGGGAAACATGGTGAGAAGGAGGGATCATCCTGTGCAGAACCTACAGGAATTAACAGACGCACTCCATCTTGAATGGCAACGAATACCACAATGGCGTATCAGTCGGTTGGTGACCAGCATGAGACGTCGTGTCCAGGCCGTCATCCAGGCACAAGGTGGATATACCCGGTATTAATAATGACAGTCTCAAACTCGTGCACAGATGTTAAACTTCGTTTTCAGACACCATTAATGACAATCTAGCCACGTGTGTCAACTGTAGGGCAATAGTTGTCAGTTGTGTCAACGTAACCATATTCAGGCCTCGTTTTCAAGTTCAAACAAAAACATACAGTGTTTTCCCCACCATCATAATCAGCATTCCTCTAGTTGCATTATTACCTCTTGCACTAAGATGGATGGGTACATAAATGTTTATGCTATTGCTTTCTTCATAGCACATGAATATACCCTCGCATGTGCGTAAAAATAGGGTGGTGCTTAACTTTTGCACAGGTGTATATAATTTGATACTTAACGATGCTGAATAATTAGCTTGTCTATATTTGTCCTTATGCATTTCTTTGAAGTCTCCTTCCTGACTTAAGCATTGCAATAATAACATCCTAGTTTTCATCATATCTAATACGTAAAGAGGCAGTACCATTATCCAGTTATGGTTAGAAGATTTATATATGCATATTTCATAAGAAATATATTCATAACGGTATAGCCCTTTATCCACGACATTACAATTCCAAGCTGTTCTGAGGATATTGAATAATTCATGTCTGTGAATAATTCATCGTGGCTGACGAATTGAGCTCAACAGATTGCCAGTGACGTTAATGGAAGGTAAGTGAAGCTGTGCCATCAGACTGGTAACGACTCAGTTACTTTAAGTCTGTTCTGGCTCTAAACCGGCCATGTGACATGGAGTTGCAGAGTCATGACGGCCTGGTCGATCAGGCCAGCCAGGTCAATCCGATTTGTGTCAGATGGCTGGTTGAGAATCAGAGCAGACTCGGACTTATAATTGCCGTATTAAGCATTTCCACTCAGATATTCCAAATCACAGCATCTCAAAGTGAATACTAATAAAGCAGTTGAACATCTAATATAAACTTGGCCGAACCAGTTGCTAATATAACGTCCAACGCAATAGTTCTCACATCACAATGAATGAGATTCAGCTTCAAAGTCTAGGGTTTCTGCTGGGTCGAAGGTTTGATCAATAATGGGAGTTTTCAATCAACATGCTTCCAGGTTAGCTTCCACTTCCCCCAATGGGAACACACAAGAAACAAACTTGCCACTGCTACAGGAATCATATATATCGTATTCAATAATATCCATGATCACACAGGAAATACCTTTTAATAAACCACCTTATCGTATCGTAAGCTTGGCGTTATGCCGTAAAGATATTAATGCTATCAGATAATTTGGTCAATGATGTTAGACAATTAAACTACCCTGTATCTTGACCTATGCCCTATTCTTCACTTAATACAGAAGACAATCGTGAACTCTAGCAAAGCATTAAATTAGTGTGTTTAATTAAATATAATATTTAGAAAGTAAAACATTCTCACAGAGAAGTACAACCCCATAACAGGATACGAAAACACATTAGTAAAATAACCGTAAGGTAAAAATATTGGAAACACTCACTCATACCGCGCACAGTACACCAAATAATGGGCAAAGACGAGATAATTAATTTATTCAGACAGTGCTAGACGTTGCTCACAAAAGGGGTAAACTGGTATGGCGTTTGTATTCGTCCTCATCGTCATCCACATCTAAAAAGCACATCAATCTAAATCTGACATATCTCATAGACCAACAAACGCGCAATAGATCATAGGATAGCCAGTTTCATCAAAGAACAGCCAGAACGGAGTGACCTGATCCATCACTCAACTATCTGACGTCATAATCAAATACGTCACATATTAGCTGCCATCAGAATCAAAATGACATAAAGCTCTGTCAGGAAAGTCGATAAGTCAGTCACGAAGTGTATGAATAATATATCTATGATGAATTTAATGATGAAATTACAATTTAATATACATTAGGTTGACTATTTTGAATCTAATGCTGGGAATGGTTGCTCGTGTAGCGCGGATCGACCGGTCAGGTACAAACCGTCCCAGCCAGGCTGGGTATGGAACGGCCGCACTGGGTACGTTCCAAGCACGCCCTCTGGGTGGGACAGTATGCGTGTATAAAGCCATATGAGAGAGGTTCTAAAAATGGCAATGTATGTGAGATCGCCTAGAGCACATGCGCGGGCCTCAGAGATTGCCTACCAACGCGCGGTAGGGTTGAAGAGAATGGCATCATATTTTGTACCTCGTCGTTCTTGGTATCGATCATGACTAGAATGAAGCGAGGATTCCAAATCTTCTTACCATTTTAAAATCTATCCAGAAATGGCCGAGTTATCCGTAATTAAACCTTCAAATTCCGCTCAAAATAGTTCTCCAAGCCGTAAGCGCGTGTATGTACTTAGTGAATTGGGAGCATAGTGTATCATGTGATCGTTTCCCCTGCCTCTGAAACTCGCGCGCTGATTGGATGTGGCGCTCCAGCTGTGACGTCACGAGTAGCATAAAAGGGGCTGGAAAATTAGAATCGAGGGCAGTCAGGAAGGAAGGTTGTGGTGAGGTGCCTGGTCTGAGATAAGCGAGTCGTGGGTAACTGCTTAGTGTAGTTTTTGTACGCTCACGGGAAGATATCACCCGGGGGCAATAACTACATTTGAGTGACGGCAGTCCCCACTACCAGCACCGCAGAGGGACCTTCTTGCGGATGGGTCCGTTGGCGAATGATGCTCTCGATGGATAACTCGCCAGATCTGCCGTACCATGTCAAAGAATGGTAGTTGCAAATCCGCACATATGTTGTGCAGAGTTTTAGACATTTTGACCACAGTCAGGGGACATTGCCTGATGGAGCGCATGAACTATGCGGTGTATCTCGTCTTGTGATCTGCCAGGATGCATCCGCATCTTATAACTTTCAACTGTAGCCCTTCATAACTACAGGGCGGCTTCAAACTTCCGCACACGTAGGGAACTTTGTAAAACACCGTTTAAATTACTTACTGTCTGTATAAACGTGACTAACTACTAGCCATCCGCATCCATAACAGTTCTTCTTCCCCGTTCCTGAAAGTGAGCCGCATCAGACTGTTCGCCTGCAGATTTTCCTAGCAGCTAACTTCCGCATCATGCCATCTTGCGTTCCGAATATGTAATGCTTCAACTACAGTGATTCCAGAACTTTGTCCGTACGATGCCTAATTTGTACTCCATTATTGTATTAATGTATTAATTTCTTTATCAGATACTGATGACTGAGACCACATTTTTATAGTTTATATCTGTTTAACTGTATATATTTATTCTTATTTTGTGCCTATGACTAACAGTCACCGTCATGGTCGTGTGACCTTTCATTTTACTGTACTGTGATAGTTAGTTACATGGAAGTAGCCATTCTAGTCATATGTTTTGCTTATTTTACACAAAAACATTAGAAACGCAGTTCGCTAGGCTACACCATCCAGCAGCAACAACCGCACCACCTCATTCCCCAACAGCATCACTTTTTTACCGAGGTCGCCGTTCATGTTCTCACTACGCGAACCTGACATGCGGCCGACAAAACCTGGACTATTTTAGCTCCATATGATAGGTTTATAGTAGTAGGGACGATTACTCTGTAATTGTGTAAGTCTCTTTTCCGGGAGTAGTGGATATGTAACACCGCACACTGGATAGATTGTATAACTTGACCATATACCATAAGGCCTCCTATTCTTACGAATATAAGAGTAATTGTTGCTGTCTGCGCTCCTCCAGCCCCCGTGCTTACTAATTGTTTCGACTTCCCTACGCCACGTTGATTATAGCTGACTTTGAAACTAGTGGGATTTCAGAGTGGTTAGAATCAAAGTGTCGGTGACCGCAAACACTCCCCCTGTATCTTCGGATACTTGTTATTTTAGATAACCACGCCAAAATAGGAAGCACTGCGAAAATATTATGATTACTGGCCTGCAGTGCATCTCACATGATCCGCCCCGACACGCTGGGTGACGGGCAGGACACAGTTGTCCATCTAACTCTACAAGTGACTGGGTGCAGTCTTAGAACCCACCACGCCATCACGGGAAGGTCACTATAGTTGGATAGCGCTCTCTTTGTTCCCAACATAAACGTATATGTGCTTTTCAAAGCTTATGTAATGTGACTTGTCCCTGTGCTGTTATATGTTGCCATGATGCGGTGGTGACAGGATTGTCATATGATTCTGGAGCTGCCGCCTCGTGATATATGCACATGCTGTCTAAATAATGGGGATGCTCCATGAGGGTGACCATATGGTTACCGAGCATTCGCGCCGGTCAGGTTTATGTGTTAAAGATAGTTAGAATACACAGCCATCTACGGCTTAATCTTGATCTGGACCCAAAAACTAAATGAGAGGATAAGATCTAGCAGAAGAACCGCATGAACAAAGTGGCAACCACTAATTCAGTATTCTTTGACTTGCATAAGTTGACGGTGTTGAATTCTGCGGAAATCATCCGCCCCATCTTCACGTAATACCGCGTGCGTCACAAGAACTTATAATTCACTAGTTGATTCTTTTACATAACAGAGTTTGAACAAGAGAGTGACCCTTTTTGCCATCTCTCTTCCTCCACTTCGGCGTTGTAGGCATTTTCCTGTGACGGAGGCCCGCGCGAGGCACTTTCCTCTCGCAACAAATAATGTTTGTATTAGGGGTTAATTTAGTTTATATTAAACTTGCTACGTAGCCGCGTTAGGACCCTCCTTTGCGGGGATACCTCACGGATTATATCAATCAGGCATCAATGAGGTACCTTTGGCGAGGACCATGTAACGATTGATCAACTTGACCCTATGTACTTGACTTCTCTTTTGCAACAGCAAACGAGTACTATTGTTTGTCTGTTATGTTGTAACTAATTATGTTTTTAATTATATCTGGGCTCTAAATGGAGCAAATGAACCACCACACCGGTGACACAAAGAGCCAGGACGAGACGGTGCAGTTTAATTTCCCCGACGATTGTCGCACGGCGCCACGGGAAGATGAACGACGTCGGTCTTTGTACAATCCGGAGATGCGCAACACCGAATCCAAAACCCCGAGATCCACAGCTAACCAGCAGCCTCACCCCAATGTACCATATACGTACGGTGCCGCGGAGCGAGAGTATCTCGCGGAACAGCATGCACCCCCCGGAGGCTACACTCGCCAAATTAGTTACAACATATTTTACAACTTGCCTGTATAGTTATCTTGAAATTTAGAGACTGGAAATTAAGGTTTCATTGTTTCAAATCGATTGCAACATATATAAAAAATGAGCACATCAGAGCTAAAATGGACAGGACATAGCTACAGATGGATCTTTCTGTTGCAATTCATGCATATGCATTCTTCCTGCGGGGGTTTTGTGTCAACTCGACAACGTATTTTGCAGCTTGGTCGTTAGTCATTGCGGCCTGTCTTAATGCAGCAAAGCCATACTCAAAAGAAGATGAGTGATTATATATAGTAGGCGAGGTCTGGATGAACCCATTGTCTGGAAATTAAATCTGTCTGTTTTCACCCCAATGTTGTTTCATTTGTCACTTCTGACTGAAAATCCAATGTCTCGCATAGTATAAGAACATTCTCTTTACTGTTTGTGCTTCGATAACCATAAAAGGACGTATAGAACTATACCAAGTTAATGAACTGCCATAGAAGTTTAAGACATGGATGCTTCAACAAAGATGCAGATTGGGAGAAATGATGTCACGCTCCTCGTAGAGACATCGCAATGAACCAATCTCAGATTGAATCTCATCAGAGTGTTAATTCAACTAACATCATACTTCACTGACTTTATCTTTGCCTACGTTTGATTTTCATCCTAATGTTTAGGATACACTCTGTGTTATCGATGCTAATGAACTGTGCACTTCAACTTCAAGACCATCGGTAGTATTTGTGTTGAATGTACGATATTATTTTAACTTCACTTCTAGGTATCAATTGTTTTTGGCGGTTCCAATAGGACGCCATTTATATATACATTTCATCAGTGCTTTTCGTATCTCCTTTCGGCGTTCAAACATCAACGAGCTGTGACAAAGTTGACTAACGCGGTGAATCTAGAGAACGCACTCGTTGTAGCCGTCCAAATAGAGTCTGAGAAGATAGGGATCCCATCTGTCAATCATGGACCTCATCTACCCACTTCCACACATTCCCCTAATAATGCAGGTTAATGGGCCAATAGTGGGCCACATTAGCCCCGTATTGGCCCAGTACCGGTCCAGTACCTGCGTTATCGGAGTAATTTTCTTGTACCATTCATAATTCTTCGGATTTTCCTCTACAGCACGGGTGCTTAGTGTGTTACTGTCACTATCGTACGACCATAGTATCAATACAGAATTTATTTAAGAAAATCCGTCACCTAGCCACCAATAGTCCATTAGTAAGCTGTATAAATTGTATGTTTTTGATTGATTTATAATTTAATAAATATTATATTGAATATTTTGAAAACCGTTGGACTTGGAGCCGTCGAAAGTGTTCAACTGCCCATAGATGAATTAGTTTCAAAATATTAAAGAATTTACTTTTATATAGACTTTGAGATTTCGAGTCATTCAGGTTTCAAAGTCTGAAACCGGTTCCAACACATGGAGCTGAAGAAATGAACAGAATATAGCTGGCCATGTATCAGATGCAGTACTATCTGCTATGTATGTATGTATGTATGTATGTTGCTCTGAATAGAGGCTTACTTGAGCACGGTTGTATAGATGAGCTACGTTGTGTGAAGTTTACAATTCGTAGCATATGATTTTCCTAGCAAGTACTGTTTCCACATCCTCGGCAGATATATCTGCCATGATTGATAGAGTTGATAAACGGGCCATTTTATTAAGGAAATTGGTATATATGATCCTCTGTATATATTGAAATTAAAAGCATATTGCAAAATCCTATCAGCCTGGCATGACAGTGATGCCATTATGATGCCCTAACGTTATATAATTGAATGAGAAAAACCGGGCTTTGAATGACAGATTAACCTGGGTTTGCCAAAATGCAACCACGGATCGTTGTTGAATTGTTGCCAAAGCAATAATAAAATCTGGCAAATGCGTCGCCTATTTCTACGAGCCTTCTAACCAACTTGTCAATCAAGTATATCGATAGAACAGAGCCCGTCTCATATGTGAAACATCGGCAACTTCTAATGGGCAAGTTGTCAGGATGAAACAAGATTTTATTGGATAAGAACCTGCTTGAAATTCCAGCTACATGTGCAAATATACGTGCAATACCAGGAATATGAGAACTAAGATTTAAACCGTGGATTCGTTTCCCTTGTTTTGATCCTTCCAGGATGTCTAACACTCGATTTTGAATCGATTTTAATAATTTAAATCTTGTATACCCAGAATATCAATTTCATGATAACTATAAGCTATTGAATATTGTGAACCTTATTTGATTTGGAATTGTTGCTGACCACGCCTTTCGTATCAGACATACCCCTTTCAACGAACAAGTGGAATATTTTGATACTTGATACGTGTGCGACACGTCAGATTTGCCTATGCTATATCTGACCAGCACCCATGTCGGTAATATTTTAACCTTTCACGACGCGGTCGGCCAAAACCGGCCTCTCTTGGGGTCTCAGTGGAATGCCCATTTGCTGCCCAAGTTAAGACTATTTTTGAAAATTTACCACTGGAATGACTGGCTCGATAACCGAGCGAAGACATCGTGTCTTTATAGATATAAAGTGTGTGTGGATGGCCAGTTAAGATTGGATGGCTCGAATGTGTGTTAGCAGTCTGTTATTACTATTAATCAAACTTGGCAGGTGGCCCACTGACTTGAAAATCTAGACCGCGAACGACAAGCCAGATTTGGAACGATAGATACGGAATACAGAGGTAGGTTAACAAGAGTTTTTCGTTAAATAACAACTTATATGTGTGGTCTATATAGCCTGACATTAAAACCACGTGCGCCAAACTATAGCTAGCATGCATAGACATCTTCTTGAAAACGTATTCTTGGCCATACCCCTAATGGTCGGGCGATTTAAAAAAAATGTAATGTGGTTGAATGTTGTTCAAATACATGAATAAATTATTGCAGTCGCTGTCATCTGGACATGGCTTCGGCGTAAATAGCGAAGTTACCAGCATGTCTGCTGCATACTCTAAGATGTAGATATGTGTATATAATTAATAAGTGACTTGTCTGACATCACTTAGTGGCATGACATTGTAATACAAAAGAAATATTGAAGATAATAGATTAGATAAATTAAATTGTCCATGTAGCATAGTTCTTTCTTGTTATATGGCTAAAACAAAATCTATTAATTAATATTAATACATATATTGATGCAGAGGTAGACGTATGCACCATTGCTTAGAGAAACGGTACACTTGTATGTAAGCACACGTTGATATAATTCTGGTACATCTAATAGGGCAGGAAATATTACGCAATAGAGCGTATGGTAATCAGTTTCTTCAACACTCACTGAAAGCGGATGGATTTGATCTCTCACTCAAGAACCCGACCTCATAGCCAAATAAGTCACATGTTAGCTGCCGGCTGAATCAAAATGACGTATATCTTCATCTGGAAGATTGAAATGTCCGTCACAAAGCTTATGAATTATATGTCTTTGATGAAGAATTTAATAAGCATTATGTTTACATTATATTACTATTAATATGCACATTATTGTGAAACTCATATGACTGGAACCTATTTCTGCTGTCCAGCTGATGGCGAAATTAGTTTCAAAATATTTAACAGGTGAGCTGTATAGTTACCTTATATATATTTTGGGAATTTAGGTTTCATTGTTTCAAATCGATCCCAACACACGTACGCAGTCTAAGAGCTTAGCTGTAAATGGGTGGAGCATAAATAGAAACGGATCCTTTCTATGATAATGAATACAAAACTATACTCAGAAGGAAACGAGAGATTATGTTTTGGTAGACGAAGTCTGGGTGAATCCCTTGTCTGGCGATTCTGGAATATTTATTTTTCTTGTCAATTTTGACTGAAACCCAGATGTCTGACATGGTTAACATTTATTCCCGTCTTTTTCCCAGTTGGTTGATTCAGTTAAATACCATTATGTGTGCTTATGTTTTCTTAAGAAGATTCTCTTTATTGTGCGTGCATCGAAAATAGTAAAATGATATATAGAACCAACCATACAAGGATAATAACGACTATAATCTGATAAATGAATGCCATAGCTTTTTGTTTCAACACATATGAAGATTGGGAGAAATGATGTCACATTTTTCGTCCGAGAGAGAGAGAGAGAGAGAGAGAGAGAGAGCCTTCTTATTATTCATAGCTAATGCTAATGTCTATAGTCGCTTGCTCTGAGTAATTGATGTAAACGAAATGTGAACTTTTACTTCGAATGTATTTGTAACATTCGCTCCTTTATTATATAGAGTATTGTATGTGTTGAACACAATGGTAATTCCTTTCCACCAAGTTTAACTGAAGACTGTGCATAACGTTTTACCACCACATCGCAACAACTATATCATTGGCATGTCATCAAACATAATAGCTCTTGGAGGTCTTGTTTCAGCTCTAAGAACCTTTGCCAGTAAATAACTCAAAATTAATTTCCAACAGGTTCAACATGGCGTTCGTGTTTGTATTCCCTAACATATCAGCCAGGAATTAAACTGGGCACTGAAGACAAACATTAGCCAATGACATGTTTCACCTCAGTAGATATTGATAGAATAACACTCAATAGCTTCTTAGGGGGATGATCATCAGCAGGTACACTAACCATTCTCTGATAGACATGCCAATATCTTGAGCTGGGATTTCTTCACGAATTGTCGTTGTTATTCTCAAGTGGTTTGGGAAGAGAACATAACATTCCATGTTCACAAATAACAAGAGCCCTTCAAGTGTGCCAATAGCTGCTTTTCTGCATGTCTGCCTCTGCAGGTGTATAATATGGAGAATAGATACAAGACTTTCCAAAACTTACATATCTGAAATGATCCACTGTGAAAATATTTCCCAAATGTATATGCCATTATTTCTATGCTTGAGATGTGGAATGTACTCCATTTCTTGAACTTCAGCGCTATGCATCAATTTTGTTTCGGCAGCCCCAATAGGGTGCCATTGATTCCTTCATCAGCTTATTTCATCAGTGCTTTTCAAATCCCCTCTCAGCGCTCGAACGTCGGGGAATTAGACTTTGTGACAACCAAGCATGGCTAACAGCCGATATTGAGATAAAGAACATGTCACATAACGATGACACTACTAGGCCGCTTCTCTATTCAATGATTCCATCGACGAATCAAGCGTACAACTGATCAAGCAGTGGTGTGATTTGCCAGAATGTGATGGATGAACCAGACGAGGCTGAACGTGCAACTTTTCCTTTTTGCTAAATTCTCTTTTCGACACGCGCCATGGCAAATTCAGTCATTAAAGTTTAACTAAGCTTTTGAATCGTAGATATTTTCCTAACAATACCGTCGCAACTATTGATAGAAGCTTATTAGCTAACAATCGCAAATGAATGTCTTTTCCATAAATAATTATTACATGAAATATCGCTATATTGTTAAAAGATTCTTATGAATACGGATCGTTATTTGCTCTCAAAGATACTCCATTGTAAATGTAAAATAAGTGTGCGTGATGCGGTTGGGTTAAGCGAATGGCTAGCAAAGCTGGAAGCAGTAACATCCCACCCTGGACTATGCCATGGCTTCCCCCATGGGTGGCTATACTCAATGCATGCACAGAGGCAAGAATGTCTAAGACACGAGTTGCCCCCTTTGCGTATGCGCTGGACCACTGGGAGTACCCCCCCTAATGGACATTCTTTATCATATGGTAGGACATGGCCACGTTCGCGTGATGCTGATGACTGAGTGGACACTTTGAGGTTGTATATATGATTTTTGCACGACTTCTTCCTCGAAATAATGGCTACGGCAGTGTTTGGTACAATTAAAGAACCTAAAGGCCCCACTCTCTCAAGACGACAATGGTGAGTCTAATTAAGAAGGATGCTACCCACGAATTCATTAATTCCTCTTATGAATTGTAGGTCTTTGATTGATTTATAATTTCATAAACAATCTGTTGAATATTTTGAAAATAGTTTTACTGGTAGCCCTAGGCAGAAACAAACCACAGCCAAATTATTTTCAAAATATTCAGCAGCTCTCCTATATAATTAGCTTGAAATGTTGATTCTAGGAATTCAAGTTTCAATGTTTGAAATCGGTTCCAATTGATCCGTGGTGAATGTTTGGGGACTGGCTACCAGGATGACTTTTCCAAGATGGCCGATGGTAATATCCATTTTCTTGCTATGAACTAGATAATTACGAAACAAAGTATAATATGCTTTCTATTAAATTGATGCTTATTATAATGCATTTGTTAAATAGTCCCCTAAAGTCGCGTTTTATCTACATTTGATAATGTAATGTGAAGCTTAAGTTTGCATCAAATGGCTTAAATGGTTAAAATATTACTTCTGTTATTATTTTACTGTAATGTTTACCATGCTGCATAGCAAAATAAAGCATATAGAAGTGCATCTTCATAAAGCTAATTTAGTTTTCCTCTGCAGTTATTGATAGCTTGTTATTCATTGTTAAATCCACAAGAAAATGTGTATAATTTGTAATTCCATACACATATACAAGGAAACTGTTGAATATTGGGAAACAAATTTGACAGGAACCCGTTGCAACCTTAGGCAGCACCAGTTTCCAATTAAAGCTGGTTCACAATATTCACCATCATACAATCTTACAACGTTAGATGATTTATCATACCTGCTCTCTTTGTTTCATGTTGTTAAAGCCATACACTTCATTGAGAACCACCACACTTTGACCACACAAAGCACGTTCCCATCGTAATCAAACATAATGGTGTACACGCAATGAAAGAACTTGTGCTTGTGTTAATTTTCATATCTGACCTAGACTAGTACAGAATAGCATATCTACACTTATATTCTAATTATGCAAAGAATAATAATATGTCTCTCTCTGAGAAACACATCCTCCAATTATTGTACAGAAAATAAAAGATACATTGCTGGCTCTAATTTTCTACACAATCTGAAAATTTACAATTTATATCAGAACTATTAGAAAAGGTCGTGCCACACCAACTATATAACCATCTAAGTGAGAAGAACATGAAAGAACATTTCCAATCTGCTTACAAACGCTTTCAGTCAACTGAATCATCGTTTTTCGTATCCAAAACCATGTCCTTCAGGCAACCGACAAAGGTAAGACAGTTCTGTTAATGATGCTACACCTTTCTGCAGCATTTGATATAATAGAACATAGCCACCTATTACATCGCCTTGTCACATACTTCGGTATCCAGTGAAAAGCAATGGAATGATTTTGTAATTATTTGACTGGTCGCAAACTAAAGGTATATATACAGAAGTAGTCTTCTACATTGAGAAACACGAATTGTGTGGTGCCACAAGGCTTTGTGTTAGGTTCCATTTTAAATACTTCCTACACACTTCCACTTACACCTCCATGTGTACGCAGATGACACACAGCTTTAATCTGCATTTAAACCTAACAGCACGAGTGAAAGGACAAACACAATCAGCAGCACGGAACAATGTATTTCAGAAATTCGTAGTCGGATGAAAAGTGACATGCTAAAGGTAAACGACTCCAAAACTGAACTGATTATTTTCAGAACTCATCAAAGCCTCAGCAAATTAGACAGGTCTCACATTAAAAGTTGTGATAGTATTATTACAGCAAGTACAAGCGTAAACACCTTGGAGGTTATTTCGTTGCCACTCTAAAGACAGATAAACATATAACATCTGTAATCACAAGTTCAAATTTGCAAATCAGGAACATTGGGCATATATGCAGATATCTTACGTTTACTGCTGCACAGTCCATTGTACATGCCTCATCCTGAACCTTCCAGGTGGACTATAACAAATCAATTCTCTACGGCCTTCCAAATGTACTTCTAAAAGAGCCACAGCAGGTGCAAAATACTACTGCAAGTTTGGTGATACGAATATCACAATCAGAACATATCTCACAAGCCTTGCGTACTTTGCACTGACTACCAATCACTAAACATATTGAACTTAAGATATTATCATTCACATACAAATACTTGAATGGGCTAGCTCCAACGCACATTTCTGATCTGATAGTAAAACACCGACCAACCAGGAATTCTGGAACTGAATATATTAATGTGGTTGCTGCAGATCATACATATGTTATGATTCTTTGAGTTTATGTTCCTCACCGAATAGATGGGGTGCTGTGATTGGAACATCCATTTCCCCATCTATGAATGTCAGAAACTACATTCGAAAGAGGCTTCAAATAGTTTAATTAATATGTATGCTAACAAATATGACCACCAGAAACAAGGACAAGGCAAACATTTTACATTTGACTGAATGACACAATCAAGGGGGAGAAAGATGGCACCTGCATGCTGGACTCTTCTGTAAGTACCAACTTTGTTTGGAAACTAAGTCATCAACGATTACTGGCTGACATCCGCATATAGAGGCACCTCTGCTTGTGTCAAACCGTCTTTAGGTAAGAAACTGTGCTCGACATCTTCGGATGCAGCAATCTTTCTAGGAGCTTACCATAACTACATAGGATGTACATGGTTTGAGTGCAACATCAAATAGGCAAATCTTGGGTGCAGACTGTGAACACTAGAACATCGATATTACATGCATTCAAGAGACTAAAGTAACTAAACACTCAGAGCAGCACCTACAGACAGTACTAGTACTCATGGGTAAAAACAAGTCGCATACCAGCGTATAGGCTTCACAATCGGACCAGGTGCCTTGGACTATGTCATTGGTTTTGGATACATCAGTGATAGCGTTGCATTTATCGACTTGGCTATAGCTACGCGAAAACACACCACCACTAAGTGCCGCATAGGCAACACATATGGCCCAACTACCGATAAAGCCAAACAGAATCCAGCAATAATAGATTCCTTCAAATGCAGAACTAAGCTCCACCATTCCAATGCACGCTAGATGGCAATTGTTCGTGTGTGGAGATCCAAGATGGGTAAACTCGGAATTGCGGACACATGTTCAGGACATGGCTTATGCATTGGATCGTATGGAGAGGGCGCACGCGATGGACCAGACACATTGCTGATCGCAAAGCCCCAAACTGTTCTAAGGCTACAACAACTGTCTTCAATCAAATAGCCTTCATACTATGCAAGACAGAAGCAAAACCCTTACTTCGGAACGTTCATTCCTATGGAGGCACAGGCCTCAATTCTGACAAGAAGCGAGTCATTACATGCCTTCAGATGAACGATCTCTACCTAATGTATAAACACCATTCCAGGCAAGAGGGTAGAGTCACCTACAATCTACCCACACTCCACAGCGACACTGACACTCAAATGTTATACAAAAAGCCACTCGGGGAGCAGATAGCTAACATAGACGTCAACTCTGATCCAAACGAAGCCCTACCCAAGATATTGAAAACTGTGGAATCATGAGCTACATGCACGATAGGTGTTCTTAAAACCATCCGAACTAGGTATACTGATGATCCTCTAGTAGTAAAACTATCAACAAAGCAGAACACGTTACGGCTGATGAGTTATCACAGTGGCCAAATTGAAGCCCACACCAAACTATGCCAGGAGTGAAATAGCCTCTTGTGCAACCATTTCGAACGCTTACAAGATCTTGTTATTCAACAAGCAGGCTCCCTAGCAGATGAACTCACTGCCACAGAACTCTGTCACACAATGTTTCCGGCAGCGTGAGCCATGAGCGTTACTGACTACACACGAGCACTCAATGTACATTACTCTGAAGGACAATTTATCGGGACTGACCCTGACAAAGCTGAGGCGATTCGAGAATGGTTCAAGGAACAGTGCATTTGTACACGAGCCCTTGCACCCATTCCCAGGAGATGCCAGGCCATTACCAAAACCAATTAAAACAGCCGAAGTTGAGAAGGCACTTAAAGCCCTGAAGAATGGACGTGCGTCTGAACCTGATGGAATAAGCAATGAAATATTTAAATATGCAAGTGACATTACCGATCACGCCCCTAATCAATTCAGCTTTTAGGCACAACCTTCCCCTCAAAGCTGTAGGCCAAGGCACCCGTATCGCACTATTCAAGATCATGAAGCCGCCTCCAACCCCACCCACCCCAGCCAATCTGCAGCCCATTGTGCTCCTCAACAGCATACAGACAATCCTATCCAATGTTACTCTATGCTGCATCCGAGACAAGATCGATGCCTTCATCGGATCATGTCAAAGTGGCTTCAAACGTGGATGCAGCTGTACAAAAATTGTATGGGATGAACGCATGCTTGTGTCCGTAGTCATGTCCAAACACTGGGGTTTCCACAAAATGGGCATTGTCATGTTACGAGGCTTTGACACAATTGAGCGGGAAAAGATCATGTATGTATTACGCCAGCCCAGTTGCAATGAAGATGAGCTAAAACTGGTGAGACTACTGCTTGAGGCTACTCCTTGCAGACACCAAGTTGAGAGTACGAGTGAACTCAGTGAAATCTGTAGAGTTTCAAACGCCAATCGACTACCCTCAGTGAGATGGTTTATCTCCTGTGCTTTTCACCTGTTAACTTGCTGCTACATTGAAATCCGTGCAGGAAGTTCAAACCCCGAGTATCAATACTGGGTATGCCACTAGATATGAAATATGCAGACGATGTGGACCTCTTAGATGAGGAAAAGAAATCCCTTGAGGTATAGACTCAACGCATGCTCGTATCGATAGACATGTCTAAACACCGGGCATACCACAAAATGGGCATTGACATGGCACACGCCATCGACACAATTAAACACTCAAAGATCCTGGATGTACCACGCCAGACCAGTTGCAATGATGAGCTACGACTAGTGAGACTACTGCTTGTGACTAATTTTTGCAGTCACCAAGCTGATAGTATGAGTCACCTCAATGAAATCTGTAGCGTTTGAAACACCAATCGACCCCCGACAGGGAGATTGTCTGTCTCCTGTGCTTTTCACCTGTTAATTTGCTGCTACATTGAAAACCATGTGGGAAGGTTCCACAAGACCAAACCCCTGAGTGTCAATACTGGGTATGCCACTAGAGATGGAAGATGCCGACGATGTGGAAAAGAAACCCCTTGACGAACTTCTCCCAATAGTTGGAAGCAAACTAAAAAATTGAGAATCTCTTTATGACTGAATCCAAAACAGAGTTCACTCACATATACCTATCTGCAAAGCAGAAAACTAATGAAAATGACGATCCACTTCGTGGCGGTGAACCATGGATGACAAATAAAATCCTGGGCTCACTGCGTCATAGGGAGAATAGCATTCCAGTCATTCTGAAGGCTATGGATTCGTAGATCAAAGAGGCTCTTGTTAAAATGACTACGTTTATGCAATGCAACCTGCTTATCATTGATGCTGTATAACTGTAACAGCTGGGCAGCTCAAAATGCAGGTCTAGACAAACCCGATGCATACCACTGCAAACACATACGTGCCATTACTTTCCACCGATGGCCAGACATCATAATTCCCAATGATGCACTATTCAAGATGTGTAATACGTCGCCGCTGTCTGTAAAAGTTGCCCAGCAAAGAGGATCCATGTTTGGCCATACTAAGGATGCCAGTAGACACACCATCACAGAGCGCCTTGGAATTTGCCCAACTCAGAGCCAGCAAATACAAAGCCAGGAGAGAAGTAATTGCTTAATTCTGCTAAGCATGCTACGAGGTGACCTCAAGAATACAGGACTCGGTACACTCAAGTCAAGAATGACCTGGGGAATCTAAGGTTTCGCCTGGAGACAAGCCACAGTGGGCAAAAGCGAAGGCGGACTGATTGCAGATGTAGGATGTTTCAACTACTATAGCCGCAGAATTCAGTAATCATACATACAAAATCAATAGACTTTCCTACTCTTGGTCAGACATGCCATGCTTCACCAGAAACAATACAGAATATGAGCCATTTCATAATTAAATGTGTCTATTGCGACAAATTGATCATTACACTTTGCAAATATGGGACATTATAGGACTCGAAGATTAGCTAGCCTTGAGGAGCATCTTAACACGACTATTATTAACATTAACCTCTTGACCTTGACGAGCCCGTTTCTGACTCTAACCTTTGTGATGTCATTTCGGATATGAAAATGCATTAATGTTATCGTCATCATGTCGTCATTATATGTTGTTATAATTTTAAATAGGGTTGATCTAATAATAGTAGTATACCTCACAGAGAAATATTATGACCGCTTTAGACAGTATTAAATGTTACTCACCGAGTCATTAAAACTGATGGCGCGACAGTGCATTCAATGCTATATGATATTATTATGTTGATATTATTTGATAATCCCGTATTCTAGCTATGAATACACACGCAGCATGGATGAATGGATGGCTGGGTGGATGGATAGATAGGTAGACATCCATGATCCACTTAATACATTGTACTACTTGAAATTGATGATAGTTTGAACCAGTTGATGTTGAAAATAATATTAGAATGAGTTGACTTACCTCGAGCTGAGGTTGTTGTCGCCATGCCAGGTGCTTCTCTCCTGATTCTCTCGCTAAATAGCAGCCAGTAATGAATGCATACATATAGTATCGTCCATAGCGTGATGGTAGAATCTTGCTTAATTTGAAATCACTTATCTAGGCCTTAAAGCCTTATGTTCACCAAGTGACATGTTCATGCAATATTTAGCGCAGTGCACTTTGGACCCAAGTGACAAAATATGTCTTTTAACTGACTAGTTTCCGCCTGTGTAGTAAGACCTCTGTGGTTTATACAGGATTGAACATAAAATTCTACACAGTATTGACGGATTTGACTCAGGCCTATGTTAAGAAAGACTTCATGGCATTCAGTGCGCCAGTACCTTGTAAGATGTTCCTTAAGACATTGGTTTAAGACAAAGAGCCAAAGTTTATCTCAAGCTCTCGTATGTGGTTACATTTTCAGTTCTCTTTGACTTCCCTAAAAGAAGCATGTGATTATGAATCACGACTTACAATCATTCATGCTTTTTTCAGAAATGAGGCACCGTGTACATGCCAGATCAGAGATCAATCCATAATGCAATTTAATGGATAAGACCTCAGTGAACCCCACTGTTTGCCCATTCTAAATGAATCAGAACGACTTAGTCATAGGGCTGTCAAAGTTAAATTGGAATCAAAATTATGCGTGGTATTTTCAGTTGATTCGCAAGTCAAAGCAATGTTTGTTATTGCTAGCTATCATCGAGCTATCAAACTGGCCCTGATTGTACTGGATCAATCAGGATCTTAATTGTGCAGATGGAAGTTTCCTGAAGAGAATACGTGGAGATTGATTGAGCCATAATGAGGTAATGCATGTAAATGGCCAATGAACATCAACACCTCAAAAAAGTTAGCAGGAAAGTCCCACCGTAGTCTAGAAGTTGCAGCAACATTATAATAATGATCACTATGATCACTCACCAATCAGATGATCATCAGATCAGTTGCTATTGTAATATGAGCTATCTTATTACACAATTGGTATATCTATTTAAGTGTCAGTATTACTCTAGTCAATTATAGAAGTGAATATGTATCAAGTTATTTCATCAAAATTACCAAGTCGTTTTACAAGTTTAATAAATCTATATCCGTTAGGTGTTACTTACTAGAAGTATCGTTAGTCTTTGAGCATGTCATTATTTGCCTATGTGGAGAAAATCTCCCGAATCTGAATCTTCGAGTCATCAGACTCAGTCAACTGTAGACTCTGATCCATGTGTCAAGTAAACTTAAGAAGTATCCAATTTCTTCACCTTGCCCATGCCAATGCAAAGATATGGATCAGCATGAAAGTAAAATCAAAAATGAGAATTCCATCAAATAATGATTCGTATTCCCTCAGATTTAACAGAGCAAATAAACAAAACTATGCATGTCTTCATTTCACCTATGCACAGGGTCCACCGTCTCCTCTTCTCTCTGGATAACATATGATACATTCCTTATGTGTGACCATGGCTATAGCTGGCCAGCACACCAATTTACTCTGTGTAAACTCCTTTCCCAACAGGTATAACACATTAAAAGCACATTTGTCAATGCTAATTCCGATATTTCAGACACAGACGATGAGAGTTATGATACCATTTCAAACTTGAGGCTGTTTTCTTTGCAATGTGTAATTAACAACTCCGATTATATTTAGTTAGCATCTTCAAAAATACTTCCTCGATAAATCAATTTCTTTATGATACAATCATATATTGCATATTCGTATCAATATTTGAACCTGATTTAACTGGAAGTCATTACCGCCTAATACCACAAGGTCTCCCAAACAAATTACTTTCAAATGGATCTGCAGCTTTCTCATATGGGTGTCCGAAAATTGAGAAATGTGAAATTCATCTATGGAAGTGTTGAGGATTTAATAGTTTATGAATTGATAAAATATCCTTTCATTTCTGTCAATCCACAGTGGTTTCCTTTAATTTCATATTCTTATGTAAAATAGTTAAAAATTATAGAAGACCATGTCATAGGTACAGTGATCAAAATTTTGTAGAATATGTTTGGAATTAAAAATTATACATACCTTTTTGTCTATTTAACAATGACTAACAAGCCATCGCACACTGGAAAGAAAAAGTAAATGATTTCCCTGAATATGTGGTTGCATACACCTTATATTGATATGAAGCATGATAAATTTTGATGTAATATAATAGCGACAGTTATATTTTAACATTTTACATACTTTGACACAAATTAAACTTGGCATGACATTGGCAAATACAGATAAAACGTAATGGTACGAGACCTTTCAATTATACATTTTAATAAGCTTCAATTTGATATGACGCATGCCATTGTTTGTTTGATAATTACGTAGGCTACAGCAAGAAAGCAGATATTCCCATCGGCTATCAAAGAAAATGCTACCTGTTGTTCATTGCCCAAATGTTTGAGAGTATGCCCGACTCATTTTCGAGTGGCCTCTGCTGACATAAAGTCCATGTTCAAAGCAAATTCCCCATTGACCGTGGATCCTATGATAGGGTCTTCTACTATGAGAATTACAATTGTTAGTATTTGACTTTTCTAGCCAGTACTGTTTCCACACCCACGGCAAATATGTCTGTCATGGTTGATAGCATTAATAAACGTGCCATGTTGTTAAGGAAATTCATATATATATATATGAATTTCCTTAACAGCATGGCATATATATATATATATATATATATATATATATATATATATATATATATATATATATATATATGCCATGTTGTTATATATGAGACACTCTGTAGTTACTCGGAATTAAGTGTATTGCGTATTCCTATATGATTAGTATGACAGTGATATAGTAATCTAAATTTATATAATTGAATAAGAGAATGTGGTTTTGACTGACAAGTTAACATGGGTTTGACAAAATCTAAGCATGGATCGCTGTAGAATTCATGGCAAAGCAATAGTATAATCTGCCAGATGCATCGGCTATTCCCACGAGCCTCAGAGCCAACTTGCCAATACTGGATCCAATTTTCTACTCGAATCTGAAGACAATGCAATGAAAAAACTAATACTAAACTTTATGAAATAAAAATAAAACCCGTGATCCTGAAATATCATGTTCGATTTGTTCAATTCGTTGTTTTAGTTTATTACATTACAAGACAGCAACAGCTTCTAGTCAAATTAGCTTCAAAATATCCAACAGTTAACATCGATGGCTTCGCTTACACCTCACTGCCAAAACATAAACTGCACTTATATGATTGAGCGTATATAGGGGCGAACAGACAAGGTGATTCCTGATTGGTTGGAAAGTAAATAATGGCAGCCTTGAGAGATTGCAGAAATGTGTCAACATTTACGTATTATAGTCGGAATACCTTCTTTGATGGCATGACAAAAGGCTAAAAATAAAATACATAGTTTATGTGTGGCATATGGTATCATATGAATTATTACTATAAGATGAAGTGAGTTTTCCCTTAATTAAATTCACCATAATCTACACTCACAGACAACCTCATATGCCAATGTCCCGCAGTACTCAACATCAAGTGTGTCCCAATAATCCTAACCATAAAACATTGCACTTTATGAAGCAAGTCTGTTTGCAAATGTGACTGTAGAATGTAATGAGTGTTAACGGAAATTGTCTCATGATTACAGAACTCACTCACTACCACTGCGTGAAATGTGAGTGATGCCAACCTCGACAAGTCAGACCGGGTAACTATGTGTGTTGGGAGCAAATCAACTTAAAATTACACAATGAGTTATGGGCTATGCTAAGCTTTCCGTTCTCCATGATCGCACCCACTCACCATCATTTACAATTTACAATATCTCAATAACAATTGAAATTAAATAAGAACACAGGAACATTCCAGATTTCTTGTCTGACACTATCTCCTCGCACGACCTTTGTCTGTAGGATCGAGCCTCACCAGCCCATTATACCTTCTCGGTCGCCATCGAAGCATGGCATCCTGCCACCTATCAATTGAAAATCAGTTGGCATATCTTGTAAAAGCACTATCATCTATATAATATCACTAATCTTGTATGGAAGATGACTTTATTTTAATAGATAATGGATGGATCCGATCAGTCACTCAAGTAAACCCCTATCTAACCTCTTAATCAATTTAGTCAAAATGGCATAGCTCAGTCACGAAATCGATAAGTCCGTCATTAAGGTTTACAAATTTTATGTATTTGATGAATTTACAATTTAATCACCATTCTGTTGAATATTTTATAACTAATTTGACTGTTGTTGCGATTTTAAATTATGACAGAGCTGCAAGGGACCTGCCAATGACGTATGCGACGGCATGATTAAACACTCCACGTGTTAACTGGGATGACACTAAAAAACCGCATAAACCTGTCACGAAAATTAAAATGTCCGTCACCAAGTGTACGAATTGTTGAGTTCACAATTTTATTAATCATTATATTGCAATTTTGAAGCCGTTGTTGCCATAGCCCATTCAAATTAGCTTAAAAAATCCAACAGTTTACCTATATGTTTATTTTGAATTTCCGATTCTGCGAATTCAGATTTCAAAGTTTCAAATCGATCTCAAAACGCGTAAAAAGTGTGAGGAACGTAGCTAGAAATGCATCTGTCAAATGTTGAAGAATTGTAGTAGTCATGGTTCTCTGAAGAAATATGTATTTAAAATTAATTACACTCGATTTGAAATCGAAATTTATCTCGATTTTCGTGAGGGATCCAGGCTTATCGTAGCCATAATTACCTCTTCTCTCACAGCAGATGCTAAATAATAATTACAAAATCGTTATTCCTTCCAATATAATATATAGCACATGCGCTTTCTTGAGTAACCATGCTATAATATTGGCAACGATTCTGACACCTAGACTCCGATCTAGGTACCAACCATGCCTCAAATCGACTCGCATGCAATCCGCTACTTGGATATTATAAAATCGTATATGACGTTTGGAATTTCTTACTATTGAGAATAAAACAAATACGATATGATGTTATCTTCCTATCATGACATCAGCTAGCGTTAAATTTTGTGATATCACAAATTATAATATAACTTATCTTGCTATATAATGGTCCCTACTTCCACTGCGGGAACCCTCACTCGAACGTGCATGCTTAGTTTCGGTAGTGTTGAATTTCATATGGATTAAGAAGGACTGACATCGTAAATACATTTAATATTATTTTATTAGTTTATCTGCATTCCTATACATATCCAACTGGCGTCACAATCAGACGTCGCGACGCTAAGACGTCACCTCTATCCACAATAGAGCTAGCCTTGTCTAGTTATGCCCTGTCCATTTCTAGCCAACCTCCGCCCACTCTGTACGCGTATGTTAATCGAACCCTGAATTCATAGTATTACAATTTCATGTTAATTATAGAGTTATGCTGTTCAACAATTTGAAACTAATATCACTAGTAGATGTTGCTGCCCATGGCAGCAATAGCTCCTGGTCTAATTAGTTTCAAAATATTCAGCATGATCTTTATTTAATTATAAATTCATCAATACATACAACTATACACTTTCTTGATGAACTTTAGATTTTCCTGTCAAACATTCGTCATTTTAATTGTGGTGACAACTAACAAGTCCCGTTTTAATTATGCCATCTTATGATTGAATGGCAGATCCGATTTCTCCATTAATTCAAACTCATAAAAATACGACATACACATATTTGTAGCAAGTTACTTGCTTTTATTATGCCATAATTTTGTGTCTATAATGCCACACGGATGTACGCCATAGTGGTATGTTAATGTTGTGTACGTTGTAAACATTATAAGTTCCTTTAGTTTCTTTTCCGTCTTGGTGTTGTGGAGGCCTCTATGCGTCTTATTGTAATTAACGCCCAGTACTGAAAACTACAATGCTTTCTGAGCGGATGTATTCCATGCAAATTGAAGCACAGCGTGGACCATCGATGTTGCATTACCTTCAGATATAAGCGGGTCGTCGTTCACAACTGGTAAGTGTTGAGTCTACGATTAGATTGTGTGCTCAGAGGTGACTCGTTATGACATGAGAGGGTGGTAGATAACATGCACAGACCTTATTCAAAAGTGCCTTTTCAGCTACCCAGCTTCCACAGTTCCATTGCATTATCGAGGCATATGCAGCATCGTATAAGTATATATTGGTTTTCATGGGAGTTTTAAATCTGGGAATCCACAACTTCGAGACACACTGGAAGGGAATGTTTCATGTTGCACACTGATTTGCAATATCGGTTGCATTGTATAGGAAGGAGCCCAAAGATCTGCTGTTCCTCCCCCATCCCACCCTCGTCTCCCTTGCCGTAACGTGCCTTCGTCATGCATCTCCTGTGTTCGATATGCACGTACTACTGACACCCCGTGTTACCTAATTAATGATATTCTTCATTATAATTGAAAATGATTCGAAATAGTCCGTATTTGACGCTTAATAATCCGACACATTGTACGAATTGAATGTCGTTGCTACTTAATAAACATGTTATTGCATATTTTGAAACTAATTTGACTGGTCGCCGGTCGAATTAGTTTTAAAACATTCAACAGCTTACCTGCATAGTTTTCTGGAAATTTATAGTCAGGGCGTTCATATATCAATCATTCCCAAAACGAGTGTGGTGTGGGTGGAGCTTAGTTAGAGATGGCCAGGGCATTGCTAAAACGACTAACGCCCACTGATCCATCTATTGTTACACATATGTTCTTCCTGCAATCAACCAGTTATTCTGCAGCTGTTACCGTAGCCACTGTGGCATGTCGTAAAGTATTAACGACATACTCAGAATGAGACGGGAGAATATGCTTGGGTAGAGGACGTATGGGGAATCCACTTTGTCTAAGCACATTGTGTCTATTTTCACTCAAACGCAGTCATCTGCTAAGGTAGATTGTTATTTCTTTTGTCACTTCTGGTTGAAAATAAAATATCTGGTATGATTGACATTTATTCCCGTCTTTTGCCCATGTTGTTGATTTAGTTGAATACCATTATGTTTGCTTAAGAATATTCTCCTTATTCTTCGTGCTTCTACAACAGTAAAATGGTCTATATAATCATAACAGGATAACAATATAATCTGATGAATGAGCGCCATAGATTTGGATGTTTCAACAAAGACCATGATTTCGAGAAATGATGTCAAGCTATTCATGGATACATCTCAATGAAGCAATTTCCTATTGAATCTCATCACTGAGTTAATTCCATTCACATTATCTGTGCCACCAAGAGCTACAGCTGGCCGTCTTCCACAAGGCTTTTGATACCATTACCATGCGAGGGTCTCACAGACGTCTGGGACAAACTCATTTTATTGTTCAAGCCTAATCGTTATGCTCGCTTGATTTGAGTAATTTGTAAGTATTTGTGCCATTCATTACAGTAATATGTTGAGCGTTGTAACTGTTAAACTCAGTGGTAAATCTTTTCCACCAATTTTCTCTGACGGGAAGAGTGACGTAATAATAAAATCTATTTCATAAATCCTTGCATGTTGTTGTAACATCACCTAGCAACAAACTTACAGTTTCATGTGATACATCACGCAGGCACGCACGCACGCACGCACGCACGCACGCACGCACGCACGCACGCACGCAAGCACGCACGTACGTACGTACGCACGCACGCACGCACGCACGCACGCACGTTATATATATATATATATATCTGAAACAATCTACTGCGAGAATATTTTCTAAAATGCACACGCCATTCTTTCATTTATTCCTTCACCGGCCTCTTTCAGCACTACCACTCAAATTTCAAACGGATAGACTTTGTGACAGCCACTCATGGCTAACAGCCAATTTTAAGATAACGATGCCGTCACATTGATTATAATACTTCCCCTCTTTTTTATTCCTTGATTCCATCAGAGAATCGCGTATACGGTTCACGATGCAACTGACTAAGCAGTGATGTGATTCGTCGGAATTTGATGGATGAACCAGACGATGCTGAACGTGCAAACTGACATTGTTGCTAGATTTGCGTTTTCTAATTTCACCATTTGACAGGGTTCATGCTGAAATACGGGTTACCTAACCTTTGAATCTTAGATCTCTTCCGAACAATGCCGTATGAACAATTGCAATAATGTTATTATTTGTGTGATTGAAAACGAATGACTTTTACATAAATTATGTACGCTAATCTTATAAATGTAGCCGATCGTTATTTGTCCGCGAGTAATTGCACATGGGCGCTAGGGATATTGGACTAAAAACTGGATTGTTAATTGGTATTGATGGACTTCGCCGGGGCACGTTGCATGCGATAACAAGCATAGTTACATAATCTAATTAAAGCAGTGAATCCGGAGATTTCATTATCCTCGGTGCAACAGTGTTGATCAACCTTGAGAATTGATCATTCTAGCTAAGCTAAGCTCCGCTCATATTTTGCACGTTCTCAGAATCAAAATTTCAAGATAAATAATCAGGTAAGCTGTTGGATATTTAGAAACTAAATGTGAGGTGGGCGGAGAGTCAGTAAGAGGGAGAGAGAGCGAGAGCGAGAGACAGAGAGTGAGAGAGAGAGAGAGAGAGAAGGAGAGAGAAGGAGAGAGAGAGAGAGAGGAATAAGTGTAACTGTGTGGTAGATTAAATTTGATTTAGGCTACAATAAGTCCCTTTGATACTTAACATACTGCATAATACGACTGACTAGGAAATAGATTCGTTCATACACATTTCCTTGAAGTGTCATTCGTCAAATAAGCATTACAATAATAACTTCCTCCTTCTCATGGTTTTTAATATTCGATGAGGCAGTGCCATTAACCAGTTATGGTGAGAAGATTCATATATGCACAATATAGTTGTAAAGGTATAGCCCTTTATTCACGACATCCCAATTCCAAGCTGTTTCTGATGCTAATGAATAATTCATGTAAGTAAATAATTCACCATAGCTGACGAATGGAGCTCATCAGATTGCCAGTGACGTTAATGGAAGGTAATTGAAGCTCTGACATCAAACTGGCAAACAGTCAACTACTCCAAGTCTGTTCTGGCTCTCACCGGGCCCTGTGACAGTGATTTCGATAGACGTGGCGGGCCAGTCGAATCGACCAGCCATGCCTATCCAAACTTTGTCACATACCCTGTTGAGAGTCAGACATAACTCTGACTAGCGCGTGACATGTTAAGCATTTCATCCCAGATATCCAAATTCCAAAAGTTCAAAGCCAAAGCCGTTGAACTTGATTGAACTCGCTACTAGCATAGCGTACAACGCAATATTACTCACATGACAATGAATGAGCTTCATCTTGTAAGTCTAAGGGTTCTGGCTGTGTCGAAGGTTTGATCAATAATGAGAGATTTCATTCAATATAGTTCCAGATTAGCTTCCGCTACAACCGATGACAACAAACCGCTGACATTCGGCGACACCCCTCCACGAACCTTATATATTGGACCCAACACTATCCATGATCAAATAGAAAATTACCTTTTAATAAAACTTATATTATGTCATAAGAAACTTAAATCTGACGTTATGCCTTAAAGATATTAATGCCATCATTTAGTCTATCATGTTAGACACATACTCTACACTGGATCGCTAAATTAAGAAGATATATGCGAAATTTCGCAAAGCATTAAATTAGTGTATTTATTTAAAAATAATATTTAGAAACCAAAACATTCTCACAGAGAAGAATGGCCCCATAGCAGGACGCGAACATCGATTGGTAAAATATCTTTGAGGTAAAACTATTGGGAACACGCACCCATGCCACCGACATTCCATTGATAGGCTTACAGCTGCGACTTTGAATATACCAAAGTCTCCGAGAAATAACTGACAAGGCACCATATACATTTATTCACTGTTTCAAAAATTTGTATTTCTGCCCATCTTAGTGCAGTAAATCCAGACTCAGAAGGCGACGGGAGATTATGGACATTCTTATTAGCAAGCATTACATACACAAAGATCAGCATATCAACAGATGCACACCACTTCTCTGATAGACACTTGTTGATCTAGCTTGAAATTGAAAAGTTAATATCTTGAGCTGAATATTCTTTGTTAATCCAAAATGGGTTTTCAAGAGAATCCAACATTCCGTGCGATCGAAAACACTGTAGCTTTTCAACAGGCGTTTGCCAACGTGTTAATATCTGCATTTCTATCCGCCTGCCTTAGCAGGGCTATAAGGTGAAGGATAGTCTTTATACTGTCCAGCACATACACATCTGAAATGACCCACTGGGAGAATATTTGCCGAATGCACGTGTCATTCTCTCTATGTGCGAGGTGTTGAATGAACTCCATTATGGGAACATCCCCTTTATACATCGATTGTATTTCGGCGGTTCCAGTACAATGATATTCCTTTATTCAGTCATTCATTCATCAGTACTTTTCAAATTTGCTTTCGGCGTTCAAACATCGGAAAGTTAGACTTTGTGACAACTATTTCTGGCTAACAGCCAATATTGAGATAAAAACACCGTCACGCAATGATTACAAAACTGTACCACTTTTCTCAATTCACTGATTCCACCGTATATAATATTATTTGTATCGCTCATGACACTATCCACAAATCTTCTAAAGAAGTCTCATAATATGACCAAATGTCACCTGCCTAATATTCAGGTCTGCGGGACCTGCACGGCGAAGCTATAAGCGCCAGCAGCGTCACTAATTGGGTCCACGTTAAACAAATTGGTTACGGTTACGGCTACTAGAGTAACTAAATGGTTGTACTCAAATCATTCCGATTCAGTTTCAGTTTCAGTTTTTAACTGGCAGCGATGCGGTTGGTAGGATTTAAATTATTATATAAGGTTACCAGGCAGCAGCATTTGTTAATCCATTTTCTCATCCTTTAACGTTGTTCGCGTATGATTTTCTTAGCGTGTACTGTTTCACACCCGTGCAAGTTTGTCCGATTGATAGAGTTGAAAACGGGCCACGTCCTTATGGAAATTCGTACATATGACCCGCTGTAATTACTGGAAATTACGTGTATTGCACAATCCTTTCAGATTTGGATGATAGTGATCTCATTTTAATGGCCTACGGTTATATAATTGGGCAATCAATATCATGGATTAAATGACAACATAAACTGGGTTTGACAAAATGTAACTGCAGAGCGCTGTAGAATTGATGTCACAACAATAATAACATCTTTCACATCCATCACCTATTTCCATGTGCCTTTTAGTCAATTTGCCAGTCAAGTCTCTCGATATATCAGATCAGGTCTCCTATTAGAGACGTCACTCACTCAATAAAGTAACACATGGCAATATGAGACGGCTAGAGTGACGCGTAGCAAACCACATGTTACCTTGATTACTAATTGACTACGTTTACCTTCTAGTATCATCTTCACTGGGATGAAAGATTAGCGAACCTTGCTGTGCTTTGTTTATGAGAGAATAGATAGATGTTTTCAAATGCTCTATCGAAAAATACAATAGAGTTGGCTCCAGATAAATGTCACCGAATTGTGCGTGATGGTAATGAAGCAGCGGCTGTCAAATAGGAAAACAATATATAATCCATAACATGTCTGGAAACACCATGTCTTTCGTTTCATTATTATGTACACTTCTTGACATTAATAATATAAGCTAAAATGAGAGCGGGCGAGAGAGAGAGAGCGAGAGAGCGAGAGAGAGAGAGAGAGAGAGAGAGAGGGGCGAACGCATATGCGAGAGAGCGTGGTGGGAGAGAGACTGCGCAGGGTGCGGCTGGACGCCGGGTGGGGGCCTGAGAGGGAGAAAGAATTGTGGAACCTTGATTTACAAATATCTTGATCCTTAATGATGCTGAGTAATTAGCCTGTCTAGGAAATATATTTGTTTCTATGCATTTCCGTGAAGTCGCGTTTGTGAATTAACCATTAAAATAATGGCACCCAGGTTCTCATGATATTTAATACATATAGAGTCAGTTCCATTATCCAATGATGGAAAGAAGATTCATAGATGCATATTTCCTAAGAAATATATTCATAAAAGTATAGGGGTTATCCACTACAGCACAATTCCAAGCTGTTCTGAGGATAATGAAAAATTCATGTCAGTAAATAATTCATCATCGCTGACGAATTGAGCTCATCAGATTGCCAGTGACGTTAATGGAAGGTAATTGAAGCTCTGCCTTCAGACTGGTAAACACTCAACTACTCCAAGTATGTTCTGGCTCGCTCAACATGCCCGTTGACAGAGATCTGGATAGTCATGATGGACTGGTCCACCAGGCCAGCCACAGTAATCCAATGTGTGCCACATGACTGGTTGAGAGTCAGAGCAGACTCGGACTAACAGTCGACATGTTAGGCATTTCAACCCAGCTATAGCAATCACAACCTCTCAAAGCACACACCAATGACACAGTTGAATATGCAAGATGGAACGCGTTGCTAACATAATGTCCAATGTAATATTTCTCACTTCACAATCAACGCGATTCACCTTCCAAGATATAGGTTATTGCTGAGTCGAAGGCTTGAACAATAATGAGAGCTTTCAATCAATATACTTCCATTGATTCTGCAGCGGGAATCGTATAATATAATTGATCCGATAATATACATAATCATGTAGGAAAATACCTTTTAATAAATATTACCGTATATCATAATAAACATAATTTTCGCGCTATGTCATAAAATAGTAATGCTATCAGATCATTTAGACAATGATGTTAGACAAATAAACTACCTTGTATCTTGAACTAGGCCCTATCGTTTTGTTAATAAAGATGATAATTGCGAAACCTAGCTAAACATTAAATTAGTGTAATTATATAAATATAATATTTAGTAAACAAAGCATTCTCACAGAGAAGTACATGTCGCATAACAGGACACACAAATCCATTAGTAAAATTACTTCGAGGTAAAAATATTGGGAACACTCACTCATATCGCCCACATTACATCAAATAGTGGGTAAAGGCCCGCCCTAGCTGTAGGGGTTACAGTTACGACTCTGAATATACCCCAGAAACGAGAGAAAAATCGGACGGTAAAAACAATACAATTGTTAGTACACAGAAAATAATTTGTTAGTGTTTCAAAATAATTTGTATTTTTGGGAAGAAAATTAACAATAAAACGTATGGCTACTAGCATGGAAACTGAAGTACCGATTCCTTCACTCGTTCTGTGCATCTCCCAGGGTTTAGTCATGGGAGTACAGATTGGAAAACAAATATAATATGCTATAAACGGGTAGCATATCTACGTCATTTACTCTACCACACTGAACATTTAGCTATGCTATGAGATTGTCATCTTGCAAAGAGACATATTTTCATTATTAAAAAAGAGTTCACTTTGTTGTACCGTATAACAATATCGAGCAGGACATGTATCTATGAACATACCAATATGTGAATGAAACTGGACTGAAAGATCCGGAGAAACGGGAGTCACGTACATTAAAATATGGAGCAGTAGCCATAGATGGACATTTAATGGAACATCAATAAGAACATCAACAATGAATAACGGATGCATGGCTATATTGGCCTACATGGATTATAAACGAATAATTTTAGGGGGCACGCACAGGTGACAAAGTGTTGCTTTAGTTAATGTAACCTGATTAGCTAGCATGCGTGCTTGTGCAATGGGGTACATACTTGAACATGTGTTTCTAGGCGATACCGTCATATTTGTAGGATTAGAGCGTGTGTGCATGGTCAGTTATGGATGGCTTGAACGGTCGTGTGTGTGTGCGTGCGTGCGTGCGTGCGTGCGTGCGTGCGTGCGTGCGTGCGTGCGTGCGTGCGTGCGTGCGTGCGTGCGTGCGTGCGTGCGTGAGTGAGTGAGTGAGTGAGTGAGTGAGTGCGTACGTGCGTGCGAGCGTGCGTGCGTGCGTGCGTGCGTGCGTGCGTGCGTGCGTGCGTGCGTGTGTGCGTGTTATCAGCCTGTTAGTACTGTTACTCAAAGCTGGTACATCGCCTTCCGAGCGACTTGCGGATTTAGATAATGAACGACACCCAAATTTACACAGATAGATTCCGGATGCAGATGTATATAACAATAGTATTTGGCTAAAGAACAAGTTGTCTTTGTCATCTATATAGACAGCCATATAACTATCACGCTCGAACCCCTTCTTGAACATGCATTGATGGCAACACCCTAGTGGCAATTCGATTTTTATGTAACATGGTTGAATGTTGTTCAAATACATACATAATTAATTAATTGCTGTTGGGCATGACATCTCCGTTCTTTGCATAACACCAATATGGTGACGGAATCCTGTAAGATGAAGATATGTAGACATACATATTACGACATCTGCCTTGACAAGATTACATAATATATTTCAGTAATGACTTGGCTGACATCATCAGTTGCTAGCAGCAGGGCATTGTAAGAACAATTTAATTTTTGAAATATTTTGTGAGCAATTAAGTTTGGATAGATTAAATTACTTGCATAACCGTTCTAGTTATGTGGCTGAACATAATTTGTTAATTAATTTTTTCATGCAGTGCTAGGTATTACTCATAAAAACGGTACACTGGCATTTCCTCAGCATCACTCACCTCTAACAGCATATTAATAGAATTCTGGCACATCTCATAGACTAACAAACCCACAATATATCATAGGATAGCCAGTGACCTCAAAGATCACTCACAACGTAGGGATCTGAGCTATCACTCAAGTTCCTGACATCATGATCAAATACGTCGCATATTCGCTGCCCTCAGAATAAAAATGGCATAAAGCTCTGTCAGGAAAGTAAAACATTCCGCCACGACTGTATGAATAATATGGCTATGGATTAGGAACAGTTGCCGCCGCCGAGTTACCAGCCAAATTAGTTAAATTATTAAGTTAGTCAAAATATTTAACAGCTCACCTGTATAGTTATCTTGAAGCGTAGATACTGGCAATTCAGGTTTCAATGTTTCAAATCGATAGCAACTTATGTAAACATCGGCGGATCAGAACTAAGATGGACGATGCATAGCTGGAAATGGATCTTTCTGTTCTAACACATGCATTCTTTCTGTGGGTGTGTTGTGTCAACACGACAACGTATTTTGCAGCTTGAGCCTTATTCATTGCAGCCTGTGTTAATGCGGCAATGCCATACTCAGAAGGCGACAGGAGATTATGTTTGGGTAGACGACGTCTGGGTGAATCCATTGGCAGAAATGTCATTCCTTCTAGTCACACCCAAACACGGTAATCTGTGGCAGTGGCGTGTTATGTCTTGTCTCTTTTGATTGAAAATCCAATGCCTTACATAGTTGACATTTCTTCTCATCTTTTGCCCAGATTGTTGATTCAGTTGAATACCATTATGTATGCGTAACAACATTTGTTTACTGTTCGTGCTTCGATAATCGTAAAATGGTGTGCAGACCCATACCAGGATAGTGAAGAGAACCTGCTGAATGAACGCCATAGCATTTTAACACATGGATGTTTCAACAAAGATCCAGATTTGGAGAAATGAACCAATCTCAGATTGAATCTCATCAGTAAGTTAATTCCGCTGACGTCACACTTCACTGACATTATCTTTGCCTACGAATGATATTCTTCCATAAGGAGTTCAACATCATTTCCATACGAGGTTTCCCAAAGATGTGGCAAAGATTCCTCTTATTGTTCACTTCTATTGTTTATGCCCGCTTACTCTGTGTAATTGATGTCAATGAACTGTGTACTCTACTTTAAGACAAGCGAAAGTATTTGTATCAATCGCTGCATTATTATATGACTCGTTGGCGCTGTTGAACACAATCGTAATTCTTTTCCACCCAGTTTCACTGAAGGCAAAGTCGACGTAATCATCATATCTATTTCATAAATCCATGAAGATCGTTGTACCACAACACCGCAAAGGTTCTGTCACTCTCATTAATTATAACAGTACTATGAAGTCTGGTTTCAAGTACAAGATGCTTTGTCATCGCCTGGGTAATGAATTCCAAATGACGGAATCAGTGGATTCATATTGTATTCCCCGGGGTACCAGCCTCAGGAGCCAATGTACTAGGCACTGCAGGCAATCCTTAAAGGTGTATATTCACACCAGAATGCTTGGAAATAAAATTGTTAAAATTGTATTCTTTTATAGGCTTAAATTATGTGTCTGTATGTAATGAAACGAAATCAATCCTAATATATAATGATTTCATTACGTATAAATTAGTATAATTTTTTAAGTTGCGAAATTGAAATAGAAGCTCGTGCCTCTATTTCAATTTCGCAACTTAAAAATCATTTTATTTTATATGGAATGAAATCATCGTATGCTGTTACACCAACAGCTGATTGCGTTCATCAACCGTACTGGGACTGCTGCTGCTCAGATGGTATAGGGGTTAGTAATTCATTTGTTACTGTACAGCCACATTCAGTGGGGAGCCAACTCATTCCCAAGCCAAGCCTGAACCTGGTGGAATAGTCGGTATGCATGCTGACGAGCTGCCGCATATGTTGGTGGTAAAGTTGCTAACATTTTTTCTACTCCATATTTGTATGAAACGAAACAGAATTTATTCAAAATATTATAAGGTGTCACAGGATTACGAGAGGCCAGCATATAGAGATTCTCTGCCTCTTTGGCCAGAGATATCAACACCACTAGGATGTCAGTATCAGTTGCAATGACTATAAGTGGCGCTGTTCGATCTCGATCACATGCGTCACGTACAGTTGATACAATCAGTCTATCAGCATCTACCACCGTCTTCTTCACTTCTATGTCATTTTGTTCGAGCTCAAATGCCAACACGTTGATTAAGCTGCTTTTAGTCTTCCCATTTTCCAAAAAGTCCTTTTGTGAAACGGTGACGCTATTGTTTGGTGCAACTTCTATGTCTGCATGGGAAACTTTTGATGAGCGCCTATTTTGTTCGCTTGCCTTTGTTGACAATGCATCATAGCCATCAAACACAGTTGTTGCACAGTTGTAATATTTAGTCATATAGCCTTTATATGTTGCACAGATATCTTTAAATGTAAACAGATGGATATGTTTTATCAGTCCTAACTGGTCATATGTGTATGTGAAGAGGTTATCCCCCATCCACAATGAAACGACTTCCAGTTGGTATAGCTGTGATTATGCCAGCTTGTGGCTCTACAGAGCGCCCAAAACTTTTTTAGTTGATTTTCTCAATAATCCGTCAGTAAAAAGAAACGGTCAGAAATTTGGCATATAGCAGAGGAATTTGTCCTAATCAGTGCTCCCATCAAGGACCCAGCGTATGCGACTAATAAGAACGTCAGTATTAACGTCTACCACTTTCACCAACTTTTTGCCATTGCCAAAGTCTTTACACGATCATTGCGATGCAACTTCAGATCAGCAAAAGTGTGTCCAGCCACATTTTGTACCAAGTGTCTTCCTATTTCTGATGTGTGGTCACAATTAGTGTCACCTCCAGAAACTTTCCCGGTCACAATAGACGCCAACATACCTCCTTCCCGTGCAAGGAGTGGAGGGTGTGTTGTGAGCCACACAGCACCTTTTCGATATCTTTCATATCTCTAGAAATATTCTCTTTATTGAGGTCTTTGTGCTGCTCAGATGAGGCAGCATGAATTCCCACACATCTTTCAATGGCATCGTACATTGGTCTGCACTTTGGTAACGCATGGACCCATTTGGTTATGGTAGATTCGGACATTCCAGGCCTCTGGTCATACCTTCTGGAATTTTCATGACCCGCATCAAGTTCTGCTCAATAGTATGTTCGGAAAATTTACCACTCCAGAATGTGTAACTTCTACAAATGGTCCAGTAGCATTTATTATTATTGTTGTCTTACGACTATTTTATACACTTTTTTCTTCAAATGCAGTTTGTTAACTGGGTATAGTGAACCGTGTTGAACATTGGGTATTATTTGGAAATATTAATTAGCTAATTATCAAATTAAATAATTAGCTTTTCAGGATATGCTATTTATAATGTGATTTACTAGCTCGGACTATAATTTCCTATCTGTAGATACCATACTCAACCATGATTTGCGAGAAACCCTATCTTATGTCATTTTATGCCATGCATAATATTAATTAATTAGCCAATTAATAAGCTATGAGGTAATTTTTTTTTATCTTAGTAGTTATTTTTTTTAGCTCTATCTGGTATTTCCTTTCTATAAATACCATACTTGACCCATTTCTGACACATTATAATTTTTTGAGATTTTCTGTTGAATTTCTAAAAATAAATATTCTAATTAACATGTCTGATTGATTTCTGGATGTAGCTCAAGGAGGAAACTCCGGGACTTTTAATATGTTGTTGTTAATGCTGTAGAGAAGGTGTATGCAAATATCCAGCTTTATCATAATTTTTTCCTTGAAATATATAAGTCCTCTACTATCTGAAATGAGCGACTCGGAGGATATTTACCAAAGCCATGTCTCTTTCTTTGTATATGTGAGATGTTGAATGAACTCAATCATTTAACTTGTATCGATTGTGTTTTGACGGTTCCAATGTGATGTAATTCATTCATACATCAGCTTATTTCACCAGTGCTATTCAAATCTTCTCTCTGTGTTCAAACATCCAGGAGTTGTGATAACCATGCATGGTGAACAGTCAATATCGAGGTAAAGATTCAGTCACGTAATGACAATACTTCGCCTCTATTCTATATTCATTGATTCCATCGGTGGATCAAGTGTATGGTTCACGATGTCCATAACCAAGTAGTGACATGATTTGTCGCAATTCGATGGATGAACCAGACAAGCCTGATCGCACGATCTGATTACCTTGCTAGATTTTCGTTTTCGATACGCACCATGGCGAAATTCATTCATCAATGTTTATTTACCCATTGGATTATATATTCTTTCCAAACAATACTGTCGCAGCTATTGAGGCAATCGCATTATGGTAATAATGCAAACTGAATCGCTAGCTTTATAAAAAATGTATATGAACTATCGATATATTGTTAGACAAGTCTCTAAGGCAATGCACTTCGTATAAATGTTCATTTTAAATGTACATAAGTGTGCATGATTTAGATCTGAAAACTTGATTATCCAATAGTATTGATGGAATTAGTCTTGGTACTTTAGATGCTCTAGCAACCTTAGCTACATCATCTGACTAAAGCAGTCAATCTAGAGCGCACCATCGATGTAGTCTGGGAATTGAGGGTTCCCATCTGTCAATCATGCAGGTTACTGGGCAGGTTATGGGTCAATAGCGGACTCCATATTCCAAATTAATTGGTGAAAGTGTTTTATTATGAACACATTTAACATTCAATAAATGATATCTTTCCACTTCATGTATAAAGATGTGTAATGCGACTTATTAATTTTTTCCGTGGTATTTTCTAGAAAAAGTGTATACATTTTTATTTTAAGAACATAGTAAGAACACATTTTGATTTTATAAATTTTATTCATAAACACAAATGATGCTCACCAAATTAGTATGAAGAAATAATCATAACAGTAACAGGAATGGCAACTTTACATGTCAGACAACTGGCATATATGGCCTACTCTTGTCTGACTGTTAGATTCTTAACAACGCTGCTTACAGGAATCTCCACCAAAACCACATTTTAGTCAGTGAGCCTTGTTCATGATATCAAGTTTTGCACTTGTCTTTGACTGACTAATTCCATGAAACACATGATTTATTGGAGAAAATCGATTCACGTCAAGTTTCTCTTGGGGAAAAGGAGCAGGATGCTATTTCCACCATAACCAAGTCTGTAAAGCAACAATCACAAATGTCCGTAAGGAATAGCAAAACTATACGATTTTTGTTTCCCTTGTGTGACACCATGACTCAAAGTCGTGGAAATACTGAGGGTTCATGACAACAATCTTAATCAGTTGTCAGCTGATTCACATAGCACAACAGAATCATCAAATGCGTGTATTACTGCGATCTTCCTCATCTTATTACTAATTGATCCATGAACAGAGTCAGCCTTCGTGCATGTGTACCCCTTTTCTAGGTGGTAATGGAAATTATTCTGGTCCTGATTCAGCATTTTCAGAGCATGTACGTGCGGTAAAGACAAACCAGCTACTATTTTAGCCAGCTATCTTCCCAAAATGTTATTTCTGTTTAGATCTCTCACGAATGATGTGTATAGTAAGTGTTGAGACAATGTGATTGGCCTTCCACCAACACATTAATTTACACCATGCCACAGTACAACATAAGCGGGTATCACCTGAGTAACCGCTGCCAATGTCTCATTGAATATAACCAATCTGCTCATAGAGAAATGTTCCTTGATCATTAGCTTCAGCAATTTAATAATCTTCTGCATATCAAGTGCATACACAGATTCGCCCTCCCTGCTTGGTTTCTGATCGTCTATTCACGCCAGCCACACACTCTCGAGACGTTGATGTGTTGCTGTTTCTCTGAAATAACAAATACGGGTGCTAATGTAATCTAACTTGGGTGGGATTGATTTACAAGCACAACAGCAGCAATGATATCTTACAAACAAACATGAGCACACATGCACATGCATGTTCGCCAATACTCACGCACGCACACCAGCTTTTCTGTAGGAACAAATCTTTGATTGAAAGTCACTCTCCTTTGAGATATGATTTGCTAAATCTGATCTCAAGAGTATCTTGCACGCCATAAAGTCCTAAGTGGAGGGACTATAATGTGAGGTAGCTTAAAATTCTGCTGTCCCATTACATAGACATTCTTTTTGCATGAGATATGATATACCTATTGATTTTTGTTCAGTTTACCCAGCATGGAATTCTACACAGCGTGCAATGATACACGGCATGCAATGCCCTGACTCAATAACTGTACCAACTATTGGACACCATATTCGTCGAGTCTATTGCCAATACAGCCCAAGATTTCCTTAAAAAAACACATGCATTTACAAGTGGTAATTTGTTAGCCAGCTCTGGGAGTGTAAGCGTGCACATAGGGCGTATTCACGGCACTACATTCGGCAGCCTGTATTTCAATACTGTTCAGCACAAGTGTGACAATTTCCAAGATAACATATGAGAATACTGTTATGTACTTTTAAATAATTTGCGTGAAATGTGTTGGTATTAATTACGGCAACAGGATTTACTCAGATCTTGTCAAAATAATTAGTACGTAATGCGATTACTACTTGCTACAGATGTGATACAAATTTGAATTGAAATTGTTGCTGCAACAGCTTTCAGTCTAAATATTCTAAAATATCAGCTAACTTTCAGTTGAAATTTGCTGTGCATTTGAAAACCAATTTGACTATTGGTTGATGTTTACTAACAACAACTTGGTCAATTTACTGTCCACACAATCACATGGCCTTCAATATTGCTGTCTAAGTAGAGTGAGTATATGCCTAAATGAGCTTTTCATGCACGAATGAACTATTTAGCTAAGCTAGCATGTACGTTTCTGTTCGCTCAATGCACTCCAGACAAAATGGCGAATCTGTCAACGAAACGTACATGCTATTTGTTAATCCTTCTTTGTTGTCGCGAAAGCGTATTGCTACATGGTAAGATGTTGACAGACAGCTGAATATGTACATGTGGCTAACAATTCGACACTGTTATTGGTACTTTGCCAATCAGCAAATTACAGTCAAATTGGTCTTCGAGTGTTGACTGAAAATTTTGATAATTATTTTGGAATACATAGACTGAAAGTTGTGGCAGCAACAGTGTTCATTGAAATTTGTATCAAATCCGTAGCAGGTAGTAATCGCATTACCGATTTATTACGCTGACAATAATTTGACCAAATGCTGAATTGCTGACATTGACAGCTACAACTAAAAGTTAAAAGTGTCAAAAGTGTCAAAGTATAAATGCTTTCTCAAATTTTCTATTTGAATCGAATATGCAGCCAGGGCATTGCACGCTGGGCACTGGGTAGCATTGCACGCTGGTTAGCATTCCTGCCTGGGTAAATTAAACATAAATCAACAGACATCTCATATATTGTTCAAGTGTTTTTATTTAATGGAACTTTGATTAGTCGTAAATTAGATAGGTAGTATTATTAAAAAAGTGATGTGTTTGGCGAATTATGTGATCAAGCTCAAATTGAGATTTGAGTATTCGTTTGCCTTAATTCCCAGCTTACTTTATTCTATTCTCGTAATGGTTTAACTCATTTGTCTCTACCTTTATTTGAGGTATCCCGTATTCAACTAGAAAATATGGTACATACAGCAATAGAACTAGTTAATCTACAATATTTACCATATATATATATTACTTCCCTGATTATGCAGAGTCGCGGATGATAAATAACTAATAATCATTCTCCACATGTCAAGATTCAAGATTCAAAATTCAACATTCAAAAAATTATCTCCTTTGATGGCATCAGCATCAATTTTATATAAACATTTTTGTCCAACTGACAGAGTGATTAATTAAAATATAATTAATATCATACTCACTTACATGGAAATCTCCTTAATAATGATTGCATTATCCAGTTCATCTACAACATTCCGTCAAACCGAGAATACTTTCACCACATTCCTGCTGCACATGTTTAGTTTTTAGGGTTAGAATCTATTAGTTTACATGATAAATCCATGTGATTTGATAGTTATTGGCCTTGCTAAGTTTATCCATTGTATTGTTTACATAAAAATCTACTTGCTATGTTCTTTAATGACAATCTGATTGGTCAATCAACTTACTAGGTTTATCCATTCCAATGTGTATTGAACGCTGTACCTAATAGGTTCTTCCAAGGCAATTCTGGAGAACTGGATGGATATTGTTAAGCAATCAATTGGTAAATAAATAGACCTTAACCAAGTAAGAAACATAAACACATTAGCTCATTTTCTTTCAGAAATGTGACTTACAAGGTTTTCCCTTTGAACAGCAGCATTGGCCCTGTATTTTCCGAGTACAGTAACATGCTTTAACAGGGCAATTTTGTTGTACCACTAATAGTTCTCCGTCTTTTAATCTACAACATAATTCCTTAGAATCCTACTATCACCATTGTAATGCCATAGTAACAATGCAGAATATAATTAAGATACTCACCTGACCTATTGCACATATACTAATATTAATGAGACCTTAAACATCATGTAATCTTGCGTATTTGAATCATTATGGGAAACAAGACGTCTTATCGTCCTTCGTTTTGCTAAACAAAGTAAACAACGCCATATTTCTCTGTTGTCATAATCAACTACGTGACTAGTTAACTGACTTCACAATCAGAATAATTGCTACAAGACATCCACGAAGGTGGAATAGTCCATCAATTAGCAATATGAATTGCATGTCTTTGATTAAATTATCATTTATTAATCATTCTGTTGAATATTTTGAAACCATTGGACTGAGAGTCCAGGCAGTGCTCAAATGACCACAGTCAAATTGCTTTCAAAATATTCAAGAATAAGTATATATACTTTGAAATTTCAATTCTGGTCATTCAGGTTTCAAAGCTTCAAGCCGATTCTAACACATGAGACCGTGTAGATGGGCAAAATATAGCTGAGTATAGCTGGGCATGTATTAGATGTGGTACTATATGCTATGTATGTATGCTGCTCTGAATATAGGCCTACTCGAGTACGGTTGTATATCGGTATTGTATTATATGAAGTTTATAACTGTTAGCATATGAATTTCCTAGCAAGCACTGTTTAGACATCCACAGCAGCTATATCTGCCATGCTTCATAGCATTGATAAAGGGCCATTTCATTAGGAAATTGCTATATACAATCCTCTGTACATTCTGGAATTTAAGTGTATTGCATAATCCTATCAGACTGGCATGACAGTGATGCTATTATGATGCCCTAACATTATATAATTGAATCAGAAAACTCGGGCTTTGAATGACAGCTAAACCTTGGTTTGACAAAATACAATGACGGATCGACGAATGGGTGTCAAAGCAATAATAAAATCTGTCAAAGCACCGCCTATTGCCATGAGCTTTACAGCCAACTTGTCAATCAAATATATCTATAGATCAGAGCCTGTCTCATATTGCAACATCGGTAGTTTGCTAAATGGAAAGTTGTCAGGATGAAACAACATTCTATTGGATAAGAACATGTTTGAAATTTCAGCTGTATGTGCACAAATAAGTGTAATCCCAGAAATATGAGAACTCAGATTTAAACCATGAATTAGTTTCCTTTGATTTTGCCTGGAAGTCTACCATTCCAATGCCTTATAAATGCATACATGTTAGTTGGTGGTAACAACAAAGTATCAATTTCTAGCTATGTCACGCCAATTTCTAGTTAAGTCTATCCAATTTGTATGAGCATTTGAATCGATTTTAACAATTTAAACCTTGCAATCTCAGAATATTAATTTCATGATAACTATAAGCTACTGGATATTTTGAACCTTATTTGATTTGGAGTTGTTGCTGCCTACACATTTCCTGCCAGGGCTATTACTTTCGTTATGACATCAGCGAACAATTTGCATACTTTGATTTTGATGTTAGATACTTCCTATGCCATATCCGACTAAAATATAAGTGGCTAATGTAAACTGTGATACAAATGGTGATCAACCTGTCTAAGACGGATACTGTGCGAAAGATTTATAACGACCGGCCATCGAAAAACTCATTGTCTATGGTGAATAGCTTTTTGAGATGATGGCCTTAAATCCATACCAGTCTTAAAGAACCATTATCATTTGACTCTAAAAAGCAGGTGTCTGTTATAGGCAGGTCGGACTGTATACATACAATGGAATGCGTGGATTGTTCATATGCATATGTACATGTATATCAAGACTTGCACTGGATGGCACTCCGCTTGGATTATAATTATGCAAATTATACATTTATGTCTCAGAAAATACAGAAACCATTTATTGTACAGAGATGACAACATGCCATTTCTATCTCTAGTTTTCTACACAAATCCTACGACAATCCAAGGACTGTTGGAAGAATTAATACTGATAATAACGGAATAACTTAATATCTATTGTCACATTCGATACGTTTAATCAAGTTTGTCCAAATGTCAAGCACAGTAAGACAAGACTGAAAGATGGGGTAAATTAGATCATGACCCGGTACTATTTTGTCATGCATGATAACTGATGCCTATACAATCGGCTATGTACCCATCTGTTGTCTTTTATCAAAACCATTTGTCAATGAATGTCTATCCTGGCATCTGCACTACGACTTACACAGCAATGCTGGTATTTTGGTAGCACATGATAAATTAACGTACCAAGAAATAAAGCAATGCCTTATTAGATATACACAAAAACAGCAATGCCAGTATGCATTGTATTGGCAAGCTTTCCCAAAATGGATTAATTACGCCCGCGGCCCTTCTGGAGTTCTTGTTCAGCGATTCCAGTAGTTGCTGACTACTGTTTATTGGATCGACCACTAATGATAATCTATTCAGTAGGTTACATTATGAACGACACGTGTCAACATTGTGTCCGTGTGCTCCATAGATCAACTAATCCTTTACTGGTAAATATTTGTCAAGTAAATTTCAAATTTCGTGCCATGAATATCTATTCACATGCTAAGAGTGGACTATTTTTGTAAATTTACCACTGGAATTTAGAAATATTATATCTTTCAGTAGACTTGCAAATTTATGATTTTTACGACCACGACAGTGGCTGTTTTTTGGATGGCTTTAACGACAAAAAGTCAAGATAATTATAATTCTGGCTTAATCAGTATTCAATTACAGAGCAAGAGAAAACTTTTTTTTTTTGAAAATTTACCTCAGTCAAATTAGTTTCAAAATATTCAACGGCTTACCTGTATATGTTTCTGAAAATTGATAGTCAGGGATTTCGGGGATCGATCGATCACAACACGAATAAGGGGTGCGTGGAGCTTAGCTAGATGTGGGCGGGGCATAGCTAAAACTGGATCCCCCCCCATTATTCATGTGGTAAATTAGAAAAACGTTAATCGGCTCATAGTCTGTACATGGGCATACCTAAATGAAATTATTTGATGAGCATGAGAGGGAACCCCAAGAATGAGCATCAACAAAGGAGGAGAGATGAATGGCCGTATTAGCATACCCATATTATCCATGAACAATACCAGAAAACACGAAAAGCCGACATGGTGCGACGATGTTTACTGTAATATGAGTACACATGTTGCATAGATACCCGTCTATATGTAGGGAATTAGGCGTCTATGCCGGCGTGAACAGGTGCCCCTAGCAGAAGACAACGTATCTTGATAGCTATAAGGTTTATATGTGGATGGTCAGTTAAGATCAGATTGCTCAAACGATCGGGTGTGTTTTAGCAGTCTAATATTACTATTAATCAAACCTGTCACGTCGCCCACCGACTTGAAGATACAGACTGCGAACGACAACTCAGCCTTGGACGGATAGATTATGAATGCAGAGGTAGGCTACATAACAATAGTCATTTGTTAAATAACAACTCGTGTTTGTTGTCTATGTAGCCAGATATAAGATATCGGTTCACGGCCCTATAGCTAGCATCCTTAGACCTTTTCTTGAGAATGCATTCTTGGCCATCCCTAATGATAAAATAAATTGTCCATGTAACCTAGTTTTTTCTTGTTATATGGCTAAAGCAAGATTGGCTAATTAATTTATTGACTTAGTGGTTAGATCTCCACACCATTGTCATGAAAGGTTTTCACAAAGGTGTGGCAGAGAGCCATATTATTATTCATAGGTAGTGTCTATGCTCGCTTGCTCTGAGTAATTGATGCAAATGAACTGTTGAACACAATGGTAATTCTTTTCCACCAAGCTCGATCTAAGGCAAGTGTGATGTAATCATAATATCAATTTTACAAACCATTACATGCAATTGTACCGCCAAATCACACCAACTATATCAGTGCCATGTCATCATACGTAATAGCACTTGGAGGTCTATTTTCAGTTACAAGAACCTTTGCCAGTAGCTCAATAATAATTTCAAACCAGTTCTACATGGCGTTCGTGTTTGTATTCCTTAAGGTTCCACCCATGAATTGCCCCGGGCTGAAGACAAACCTTAACCACTGAAGTGTTCACCTCAATAGATATCGATAATTATAATAACGAGGTGTTCATCAGCAGATACACTAACAATTCTCTGATAGACATATGTCAATATCTTCAGCTGGAATTTCTTCATTGATTTCGTTGTTATTGTTAAGTGGTTTGGTAAGAGAAACTAACATTCCATGTTCACAAAGAATAAGAGCCTTTCAAGAGACATTTGCTGATGCGCCCATAGATGCTTTTCTACGTATCTGCATCTGCAGGTGTACAATATGAGGAATGGTTGCAATACTTTCCAACACATAGATATCTCAAATGATCCACTGGCCGAATATTTGCCAAGTGCACATGACATTCTTTCTATATGTGAAATGTGGAATATGCTGTCATTGATTTCATCATCAGCTGACAAACAAGCATGGCTAACACCCAATATTGAGATAATGCACATGTCATGTAATGATTACAGTACTAGGCTGCTTGTTTGTTCAACGATCCCATCTACGAACGAATCAAGCGTACAACTGACCACTCAGTGGCGTGATTTGTCGGAATGTGATGGATGAACCAGATGAGGCTGAACATGCAACTTGACTCTTTGTTAAATTCTTTTTTGACATGCGCCATGGCGAAATTCAGTCATAACAATGTAACTAAGCTTTTGAATCGTAGATCCTTTCCTAACAATGCCGTCGCTACGATTGATACACATTGTGCGTGCGTGCGTGCGTGCGTGCGTGCGTGCGTGCGTGCGTGCGTGCCTACGTGCGTGCGTGCATGTGTGTGTGTGTGTGTGTGTGTCTCTGTCAGATGTACTATATGTTATGTGCGCATACTTGTCTGAATAAAGACCTACTTGGTTATGGTACTAGGTAGTAGTTGTGATGTAAAGTAAAGTGATGTTTAGAATTGCTAGCTTGTGATTTTTCAAGCAAGTACTGTTTTCCCATTCACAGCAAGTATGTCTGTCCGGATTGAAAGCCTGAATTGATGAGCATGCCATGTCGTTAAGGAAATCCGTGTGTATAATACTGTATAGTTACTGGAAAATAAGTGTAATGCGTAAATGATGGCCCATTTGTAGGGCAATGGTGCAATTATAAGGTTTTATAACTGAATGAGAAAAATGGATCTTTGAATGACAAGTTAACAAGTGTTTCGACACATTGTAACCCTGTGTCGCTGTAGAGAGAGAGAGAGAGAGAGAGGGCGAGAGAGAGAGAGAGAGGGAGAGAGAGAGAGAGAGAGAGCGGGCGGGAGGGGAGCGAGAGGGAGAGGGAGGGAGAGATATGATTTATTGTAATAGGATTATATGAGTGTGCAATAATGTAGGGGTTGATATACAGTAGCTACTAGGCAATGACTACAAGGCGGATTACATTTTATTCTAGCAAATCACCACTCAGTCAGCCGGAGTTCCACGAGAGACGTGTCATGACTTGCTCAGATCAGTAGGTCAGTGAGGGGGTGGGGGTGGGGGCTGAATATGTGAATATCATGTTACAATGCAGGACCTGGCTGAAATAATATGTCAAACTTAGAAGTTAGATGGCTGGCTTTCCAACATTCTATTAAATATAGTAAATGTAGCAATAACAGATGAAAAATAAGAGGAGAAACGCGTTACATATGTCAGTCGCTGGTCATAAGTTAAACCAGAATGTAAATGTCTCCTCAGTAACCCTATTTAAAGGCATTAAAATGCAAAGGGTTAACGTTTGCTATGCTCTTGCTATAACGTTGGTGGTAACCTCATCAAGGAGAACACCACAATATAAAAGTGATTTTATCAGTAAATAATATGTCAAAAATATCAGCTATGATTAACGCATTTGTTGAGAGTTTTGTTTGGTACACACTGAAATTCAGGAGTTTACTGTCAGGAGACAAAAGCTTAGGTATGTGCTGCTGCTAGCAGCACAAATTGTATACGCTGGTTATCTGAGTAACAGATTGAAATAAAGAAATAAGAGCAATAAGTAGTCAGTGACCTATAGGCAGATCCATTTCTAGGTGTGCAAACAATTGGTTTTCATGCTCCTAGCAATTACTATTTCTAACCATTTCATCCTGATGGCAAGTGAAAGGATTAACTGAGGCAAATCTGTCTTTTAGACCAGAGACCCACTTTCACCTGAATGGGGAAGCCATTTGAGCTCAGAGTAGAGTAGCCTAAAATCAGGCCTTACCACAGAGATGTCTACAGGCATGACTGCAAACAGTCCAGGTGGCAAGGACATATTCTTTTCTTGATAAACAGAGATGCCTACATGTATGACTGCAAACAGCCCAGGTATCAAAAACATATTCTTTTCTTGATAAGGCCTTACCACAGAGATGCCTATGACTGCAAACAGCACAGGTATCAAGAAGGTATAACATTCTATTCTAAAATCAAGGGCCTTTGCATGATGATGCCTATGACTGCAAATAATACAGGTATCAAATACGTCTCAATATTATCATTATGATCAACAATTTAAAGCTGAGCACTGGTATCAAGGACCATTATGTGCAAAATGGTTGTCTGACAGTTTTATCTTGCATTTAGTCTCAGGTTGTGTTTCTTTTGGCAAGCAAATATAAAATGCACTGGTCATTCTTCAGATTCCGATGATTGTTTATCTGTCATATTTGTCAAAGACAAAAAGCAGGGTTGCATTTACACTTATGTAAATTTTGCCCTGCCCCGAGCAGTGGAATATCGTCATTTCAAAATAGATACAATTGCATTAATTACTTTTCTAATTAGGCGTAATCGTCTGCTGTCCCAAGTGAGCCTTTCTAATGCATATTTCATACGTATTTCTTAGTGCTTGCTTCAATAAGATAGCAACTATTGTTTGTTGAATGGAATAATGTATTTTTTCAATGTGTAGTTTTGCCAGATGGCTTACATATATCATCAGCAGAATATATAGCGTTTATTACTAACACCGGTTATATGATCATTGAAGAAAAATGGAGCATATTGCACATTGATATATTGATGACTGGTTTCGTGATGCACATTCATATGATTCATGTTGTGCCACTATGTATAACAATTAAAGGATGGTGGTTATGCCATTGGATGTTTCATCTGTAATATACCAGTACTCGTCCCAACCTATGAGTTGGAACATTCAATGCGCATGTCAGAAGAGCTGGCATCTAATTGACAAGAATATTTTTCACAGTGCTACGAAAGTATTAAATTTGGAAACACAAAAATATGAAACTTAGGGTGCTGAACATATAATACTTATGGTCCTGTAGGTTTTCAGAAGTAGAATAATTCACATTCTTTTAGAGAATCTAACAATCTGACTAATCTGAATCACTAGAAACGGTGTCAGATGGTTTTGATAAAAATGTGTGATTGTCAAATTCAGGTCATTCTGTGCTTATATGGTGTATTGATATTATTTCAATAACAGCCAGACACACAACTCAGCCATGAAAAATGCTTATGACGTAACAACTGCTGTGTCAATTGAAGGGGGGGGGGGAGGTAGTGTTTACTGACCTACTTACCTCGCACAGAAAAAGAATATACATTTTATGGGGGTAGATGGAGAAATAAGGCTATATTTCTATAGTAGCGACATTACCTATATCTTTGTTAATCTCTTCCCTCACAATGTTGTAATGGACCAGGCAAAGAAGTTTGGCTATGATTTAGAGAATGAAATTTACGAATTACAATTGCTCATTCAACTGGTCAGATGAATTGTATAGCAAATAACAAAATCCAGAGTATTTGATGATGAGTGCAAATTTAATATCAATGAGTTTTATGTGTAATTCTAGTAGCTTTACAATTACGTTTTGTGATTTGTTCGCTTCTAAGCTTAATTTCCAGATTAAGCCACATGTTTCTTGGATACATGTACCTCAGGAGCTTATAATATTGAAGCTTTTTATGTTAGAACGGTTTGAAGTTAACCCATAGTCGTTTACACCTTTTGGCCTCTACTAAGAGTTAATCTACAAGAGTAGAATTGGATCAAGCAGCATAAACAGTAACATAGCCTCAAGTTGGAAAATACCTAAAACAGAGGTTGCTATTTAATAAGATGTTGTTTTTAATTGGCAATCCTGGGGCATTCACACATAAAGACAGTGTGCATCTACTAAGCAAAATATTGTTAGTTAATAGCCTCTTATACAAGAGAGCCTCGGATGATAAAGATTTTGCTGGCTAGACAATTTTGGTTATTAAATCATGGAGAGAATCAATAAAGAAATAATGCTCACTATGTGGATTAAGTTTTGAAATCTTTCGGGTTATTGATATTTTACCAATGACCAAATCAGTGTTGTATTTTCTGGGTTTAAATTGGCTTCACCAAATCATTTATGAGTCATCAATTAAGGATAAGATCTTTAAAATGGATCATTGTTCAAATATCAACTAAGGCCAGATAGAATTATATTTGGCTTTTCAGTAAAGTTTTGAGTAGAATGCTTGATATGTTTATACAACACTCTCTTGAGGAATCAATTTTGGAACTTTAAGCAATCATTATTAGAACACAACTATTTTGTTTGCATATAAATCAATTTCGCCCAGGTGTACAATTTTCAATGCATTGCCATCATATTTAGAGAGAATTAAGAATCTAAGAAAGATAATAACAAAAAAGACGACAAGGCAGTATGTAGAGACACTATATATCGAAGGCTGAAAATGACTAGGATACTGGCATGGAATGATATAAATATCTATAGACAATACAATAGACAGAAATGGCAGTAGGCCATTTTTGCTGTCCATTGAGATGGTTTGAAAATTCCATAACTTAAATCTGTGCAATAAGGTTAATAATGAGTGTTTAAAAGTTTTATAACAAACTACTGAATATATTAGAAAGATGTCAGTGCTCAGAAGGATGATTATCAAATCTGTTAATTGTTCAGTTCATATGTTATCATAATTGGGAACAATTCATTACATGGAATTTATAGTATTGATTGCACCCGCAGCTTTGAAATCTCGTTGATCTCCAGCTGACTGAGTGGTGATTGGCTAGAATGTATTAGTTGAACGAGAACTTACCTGAAAGTGGAAGTTAGATGTTTGACTGTAATTCTAGCCAATCACCACTGGAAGCCGGAGTTACATGCCCACCTCTAGAAAAGAGGTCATAGCTTGGGGTTTCATTTGGGAACATTTCTTGTCCCACACTAATTTGGGATTACTGTACTGTGCACTCAAATTATCTTTGAAGACTGATCTCAGCAAGTCATGACACGTCTCTCATTTAACTCCGGCTTCCAGTGGTGATTGGCTAGAATTACAGTCAAACATCTAACTTCCACTTTCAGATAAGTTCTCGTTTAACTAATAAATTACACAAAAATGTGCTTTTGGCAGCACAATTAATGTAGCTAGCAAATAGATTTCTTCATAAGCATTTCTTTGAAGTCTCATTCATGAATTAAGCATTAAAATAATAAAATCCTGGCGCTCGTGGTATTTCCTGCTCAAATAGGCAGTACCATTATCCAGTTCGGATAAGAAGATTCAATTATACATATTTCATAAGAAATATATTAATGAAGGTATAGTCGCTTATCCACGACCTCCCAATTCTGTTCAGAGGATAATGAATAATTTATGTCGGTGAATAAGTCATTATAGCTGACGAATTGAGCTCATCAGATTACCGGTGACTTCCATGGAAGGTAATTGAAGAGTTGCCATAAGACTAGTAAACACTCAACTACTCCAAGTCTTTCTAGCTCTCATCAGGCCATGTGGCATATATATGCATGGACATGAGGATGGGCTGCTCTACAAATCTATCCAAGTCCATCCAAATTTACTGCCGATTGAGAGACATGGCAGACTTGAACTAATGCTTGATATGTTAAGCATTTCAAAACAAAACACAAGAAAATAGTGGAACGTTTAAGGAAAATTTGAACCCCTTGCTAACATAACTTTATTATCATAAAGGAAAACACATTTTAATACCCCTAATACTATGTCATAAGATAATTAAATCTAACATTATGCCTTAAATATTGCAATGCCATCAGATCATTTAGCCAGTGGTGTTAAGCAAATAAAGTACTCAGTATCTTTAACTATAGTTCACTAACATGAGAACATGTATGAGAAATCGTGCACATCATCAATTTAGTGTGTTTGTTTTAAAGTAATATTTAGAAAACAAAAGTTGCTCCCACGGAAGTATGGTTCCATAACAGTACACGAAAAGCATTAGTAAAGGAAATTTGAGGTACTGTAGCCCACCGGGTAGTGTCGGGCCGGTCCAGTGTATCATGTCGACTCGCCGTGCTGCAAGTGCATGATGAGTGATGACGCTGGTTAGCATCCGGTCTCGGGGTGATGGACCTTGTACGAGACTGCCCGGCGGGTAACAAAAACCGGCTCCTAAGGCCGGTGGAACTCAATCATTCCAGTGGGGTCATGCGACCATCGTCGCAAACATTAAACACAACTGTCACATCCCAAGAATTTGTCACCAGTAAGCCTGTCCATAGCAATTTCGTTATCTATGGACTTACAAGATTTGATTTGGTGACCTAAGAATATAAGTCTATACAATGATTTTACCTATCCAATCATAAATATGCTAGATAAAACTAAAATAAGAGCATGCAAAAATACGAGACATAGAGACAGGTAGATGAACTTTTAAACATGGGGCTCGCGGAGGTACCAAACAGACTCGTAGGTCCGCAGAGGTATCCCCGCAAGGGAGGCTCCCGTACACGAGACTTAACTAATTAACTTAATATAAGTTACTATACCTCTAAGATGAAAGGAAGAAGGTTATCTCGGACGAAAGGTTATGTGCCTCACGCGGGCACTACTAGTGCTAGTTTGAGTGAGGAGTATTATCCTCGCGTGGACCGTCATCGCTGACTCATTGCGAGAGGCTAGTGCCTCACGTGGGCCTCCGTCTCACGAAGGTGTGGCCACTGCTTAAAGTGGGAGAAGAGTAGTAGGCAGAAATGGGCCCACTCTAATATTTGAGCCAAAAATACTTCAGGAAGAAAAGACCATACCTAGTGAGATTATGACTATAGGGTTGTGTGCTGTTTAACGTAAAGATGGGACGGGTGATTCCCGATGGATTCCCTCGTCACAGTCTTATGTGATTCTTAGTATGTTGAATTAGTAGTTGCCGCTTTATTTATGTGGGCCTTCTGCTTTGCTTAATTAGCTTTTAGTCGTTTTTTGAACAAGAACTATTTTTGGCCTCAAATGGCTGGTATCTACCTAGCTGTTAGATACGGCTGTCATTGAGAACGGATGCCCTAAGACATCAATACTGAAGACAACGCGCATACATGTTACTTAGTAAGATCTCTGAACTCGATAAGAATCCGCACATCCCTCTCCGTAACCACATAAAACTTTACAAGACATGGGTTACTTTTCACGAAAGCATTATTAGACCATTGTTCTATCATTATGGTGGGGGTGAGAGAGACGAATACCCACCGTAAATGTCCTTCCCGTAAGGGCGTGGCAGATCTAAATATCATGCCCATACATTCTTATGGAATTCGGTGGGGATATGTATCTCGCCCTTCAACGGATCCTATAGAACTAACCGTTTAACCTGTCGTTAGGTTTATGTACAAGTTGCCCAGTTTTGCACTGCGGTGCGGAAGGTTTGTTCAGTAATAAAAATAATAATTAATATATGTTTTCGCGTTGCTTTCCTACATTGGCTAAAGTGCTAACTACTAAGTATCCAAAGATACCAGGGAAATGTATGTGAAACCACACCCTGGCCGTCACCACTCGGAAACCCCAATAGTTTCCCAGAGTCGGATCCGCCCGTGGTTCGGATAGGGACAGCCAAACAATTAAGAAGCCACAAGGCTGAGTGGAGCATGAAGAGAGACACAATCTTAGAGTTATGTGTCTTACCGGAGTGCGGGGCTAAATTATCCCACTGCCGGAAGAGAAGAGTACATTACAGAGTATGCAATGAAGAAAGTGTCTCTAATCATTTTGAACAAGGTGCTGCATATATAAGTGTTGCTGTATAGTGTTTCCTACGTGCACTGCAGTCCTATATTTTCTATAACTAAGCAAAACATATGAACTGATGGCCATTGGCCATATATATATATAGATAATCCAACCAGAACAATCAAAACGATATCAAATGATCAAAGGTATATATATTAGGAGAGATTAACGAACCCACTATAGTGCGGTTAGCAACACATTGAGGAAATTGAGAATAACTATAAACAAAATACAGAAATTATAACTAGCGGTCTTAAGACCGTTTAAGTCATCGGGACCGTTCTTACGGATACAATATAATTAAAAAAATACATATAGAGAAAAAATTAAACTGTGAAGTATAGTTACTTGAATACTCGGTTGTCATTCTTAGGTTAGGCTACCGTGTTACTGAAATTGATACGTCATTCCGTAGTTTGACATGCATTGATGCATTCTCAGGAAGATGTTCCCGCAGGGTGGTTCCTGCAAGCTGTTTTCCACAAACAAGACTTCCGCAAGAACACTCATGGCGGGAGGACATCGCTCAGCACTGTAAGCCTAATAGGATGTCTAACGAGCAGTCAGTAAAAGATACGATAGTACTACTGTGGTGAAGAAAATTCCAGTACACCGATGGCATGGATGGAAGTTGTAAACAACCATATCACAAGCGAGGGTTGTCAAATGCGAATGAAGATACAAACCAAAGCTTCACGGTGCTGGGTACGTCAGCCAGCTCTGAAGACGCACCGTGCAGAGTTTACTTGCTGCGGTCGAAAGTCAGAAAAACCTACACAATATTAGAGCAGTGACAGTTGAAATACCACTTTTAGGCGTGGCCAGCAGATCCGGCGAGTCATCCATCAAAGAACATCCTGCCTCTACATCTGTAGAATCACATATTCAGACCGTAAAGGCCTCACTGTAAATTTGTGTTCCGAAGAAGATATTGATATTCGTGAACAGTAATCAGCAAGTTCCAAATTACTCCTGTAAGTAGGGAGTTACACAATTGTTTTAGTGCGGTGGGTTGGGCAACTGCCAGCTATGAGAGAAAAACCTGACACATAGCGAAGTAATATGCGTATTGTCTGTTGCGCTCATAGTAGCTGGTACAGATCCAACCTGTTCGGCCCCTGGCCGAGGATGCTCTCGATCTCTGTATCGTGTCTCCTTTTATACTTCTCGTGATGTCACAGGCGCAGGCTCCAACCAATCATCGTTCGAGCAACAGCCAATCAGCGCGCAGCTAATAATAGCACAGCCGAATGTTTTGGAATATTCTAGAAGTTCTGCGTCCACATGGTTACGACGTCACCGCAATATTTTGAAGATAATCAAGAAGGGGTTTCCGTGGACAACTCAGCCATTTCTTAACCGATTTTGAAATGGTTTACACATTTAAAAAGCCCGTCGAATTCTGGTCTTGACTAATGCCAGATTTAACGGCAATAGGTAATCGAAAAGGATTACAGGGTACCATCTCGGTGAACTAAAAGCGCCATCCTATCTTGGTCGTAAACTACGTGCTCTATCAAAAATAGCATCTAGGCGCGCGCATGCGCATCATGCGTTTTAACGAACTTTTTCGCAATGCGATCTCTCTCATAGGCTCATATACGCTTATGGCACTACCCAGGGGGCGTGTTCAGGAAACGAATCCAGGTTGGGCAGCGCGTACCCAACCTAGCTGGTACGACCGGTCGATTCGAACTACACTGCCCCCTCCTAGTTTGATATCCGTGGCAAGTGATCGCGCATGGCGGATCGACGCACGGACGTATGCTAGGTGGGAATTATAGACTTCCCAGGTAGGCGTGTAGCCGGAGAGGAGTAGTGATGCAATAGATGTGTATTCAAGAGGCAGAGCACATAGGGGTGTCAAGAGGAGGTGGTTGGGGTGGGATGGGGGGTGGTTGGGGGGGGGGGGGTGGAGGCATACTTTTAGAATTTCAATTTTGACCTGGAATTATTTTTCCAGGCCTTTTTTTTTTTTTATTAATATCACGGTGCGTGCTGTAACTTTATTTAGTGGATGATTCTAAACAATAGCTTGCATGGGTGTTCTCTCCGAGTGCGGATAATCATTATCTCAGCAGAGAACACCAAAGCTCCAACGTACCAGAATTTTAAGTTTAAATATATAATATAATAATAAGAAAAAGACAAGGTATATATAAACCATGTAACATACCCTCACGAGGTATTTATTGAATCACACCGAATTACTTGCGCACCCCGGGTAAATAAAGGGGTACACAACACGTATCTCTTATTATTTATAAAAATATGTATTTGCTTTAGGCTGGAGCGCTCGATGGGGTGTGTGGGAGCCAGGTGACGTCAGTGGTAATCTCCCGGACTCACCCCCGCCACTTCTCAATCACGCTGTGGTAGTCACGTCTTTGGGCGGCTCTTTTGTTTAAAGCGCTTGATCCAAATTTCTGGAAATAGCAGTAAATGTCACGTAGCTCTAAAAACATGTGGTTGATCGGAAACATATATGCTGTTTATGGCGATGGCCTAAATGCTGTTGCTGAGGTGTAGTCTGGTGTAGACGTGAGAGATAGAAATATATATGTTGCATCAAGATATTTATAATGTCCCGTATTTGCGCGAGTTCTTTAACATGCGTCTAGGTATGTGTCTGTAATAGGTAGTTCGCAGCCCATGTTGATTTATAGACTGGAACGCAAGGAAGAGAATTTTTGAAATTCTCTGTGTAATTTTACTGTCCAATTTGTTACGCTGCTTTACTGGCCCGTGCGCTAATGATTTGTAGCACAGTAGAGCAGTTGTGTTCGTAAACAAAAATTTAACAGTAATGTTGTAAGTAATTTGATGTGTGGTTTAAACAGATCTATTCAGGCGGTAGATCAACGTTACTGATCCCGTCAAGATAGCTGTGTTTTCCGAGCGGGAGGGCTGGCCAAGCATTCTTCTCAATGGGTAGAACTAGCTCCATCCCGGGCTAGACCAGACACATTAGTACCATTTAATAATGGTTAAATTACAGTACAACTCGAAAAGTGTTTGCCACAGTTATTACAATTTACAATGCCGTCGTTTGGAGATTGTGAATACAGTCAACCTGAGTGACCGTGTTTCTGACATGTTGGTGATTTGAATCTGATATGCATGACTGGTTATCTGTGAATGATACTTGCGCTGTGGTGAAGGTGACGTGTTTATGGCCGCCAGGTGCGGGAGTGGGGAGGGAGTGGCGGCGTGAATGTCAACTTTATCGAACCCTGAGGGTATTTCACTCTGTAATGGCCGAGCCCGTGGGCGGGACATGCAGAGTTACTTTAGAGTGCAGATGACCTGTCGGATGCTGTCGTAACTTTGATCAATCCATTGTCGAATTCAAGTTTTCGGTAGTAGAATCCTACTTTTGACTGACGACAATGCGGTCATCTTGCTCTCTTAATAATATCGACTGTTATTACGTGTGGATGAAGTATGTAGATGTAGATGTTTCCGTCCGATGTCGGGAAAAGTGAAAGGGAAGGACCGTTGGACAAACGTGTCTCCCGTGACACGTACTGTAGATGGCTGTAGTGTATTCCTTATATCCACATGATCAGTTCTCCCGTAAGAAGGTGTGTGCGGGAGATGTGTCGACTGTTGTCTGTTGATGATAATGCTGTTGTCAGGATGTCCAGGCTGCTGTATGATGCCAATGTTATAAGCAAAGTGGGCGCATTCCAGTTTTCCACGCTGGTGAACGCCAAGTCTGTTGTTATTTGCGGGAGGTGTGGTCTGCGGGAGATATTATTTCTCCCGCAATTTGTGCGGGAGGAACTGTTGCGGGAATTTGTATGTCTCTATCAGGAATTATGTAATACCGGTAGGCGCTGCTAGATGATGTTGTTGCCGATGTTGAATGTCTTTGTTATGCTGAGTATAACCGAGCAAGTATGTGCTGTACGCGCAATGACGAATTGACATATCCAGTCTTGAAGGCAGGTGTGTTCTGTAGGTGTTGATGTTCTGTCTGTTGTGTGATGTTCTGACTGCTCACGGGGGAGTATGGTAGGCCAATTGGAGGGGGTGGCCTTTGGGCAGGGGGATGTGGTCATCTCCCGTTACACGACGGTTGGTGTCTTGTCATAGTCTTTAGACACCTGGAAAATTCGAGCCGAGAGTCTGCTGAACAGGCTGCTTCCCTGCCCACCACAGGGGGGCAATGTTGGTCGATGCGGTGCAGAATGCCACCTCCTCTGTTGCAGCAGTCTCTCTCATATCTGAAGATTGACGGTCAACAGATGATGAGTGGAGTGCGAAATGGACTGGGCCGGTGATGTCCGAACTTGGTGTATAGATGAGGGACGCGAATTGGAATGATGGCGGTGGTGGGACTATGGGTGCGGGTGTCCCTTGGAGGAGGTGTGGTTTCGCGATTTCGGGAATTGGTCGGGTACACCTTGTTGTACGGTTCTGCGGTTCTAGACACGCCAAGGCTTCATCCAGCCTCTTCACTTCCATGATTTCACCACATGTTCCACCCCACAGGAAGCATGGCTTGCGTCAGCCTCAGCTTCCGCTTGTGGTAACTCTATGATGGGGGGGGGGGCATAGCATGAAGTGGGTGGGAATGGGAAGAGATCGGAGGAACAACTTTTCCATCCGGTCCCTTGGACAAAACAAACACGAAATTCTTCAGATACGGCTTCCCAGATCGAGTTAACCAGCGCTGCGGAGGGAGAGGGCGAGTATGTATCTCGTCATCGTCGTCAGCGTTAGCTGCTTGTTCACCCACGTTCTGGCTTGGTAGAACCGAGGCTGAACTGGCACCGCGGTGCTCTGCGCTAACCGTGGGAATACTAATTTCCAAAGAAATATATGTCTGTGTACGGGTGTTACAAGAAACGCCCAGTCCGAGCTCTGGTGCTGGGTTGTCACTGACACACGGTTTAAGTCGATCGAAGTGGGTGGCTGAGGTCAGGCCATCCGAAGCACGGATATGGTAGGTCACGTCCGACGTCTTACCTACTACCACATAGTGGCCTTTCCACTGGTAACTCAGTTTACTTAGCACGTTTGCAGACCGTTGTGAATCGTGTACCAAAACCATTCTTCCTGCTTCATACGGATCTCCATGCACTCTCCGGTCATGCCATGTCTTTTGCCGCCAGTGTGCAGTGGATAAGGTTTCTCTCACTAACTCATGGGCTTCTTTTATCCTTTGCTGCAAGAGTTCAACATAGAGAGATGGTGAATTTTTCTCTCCTGGTATTCGAGGCATGGCCAGGTCCAGGGGTAAGGCTAATTCACGGCCTAACATTAACCGAGCAGGCGTGTAGCCCATGCTGTAATGTACTGAAGTACGGTAAGCCATGAGTACGGGAGCCGTAGGTACCAATCTCTACAATCAAGGTGTGTTTCCTTCGTAAGCATCTCCGTGAGAGTTCTGTTGAATCTCTCTACCATCCTGTCACTCCGGGGGTGGTATGGAATTGTCCTTGTCTTGACGATATGGAACAATTTGCAGAGCTCTGATATGAGCCGGCTCTCAAAATTACTTCCTTGATCGGAGTGCAACTCATGTGTGTGTTGCTTCCTAAATGTGGTGCAGTAGCCCATAAGATTTGTTCATGTCCTGGCTCAACTGTGGTGGTACTTGATAATATAACCGTGCACGTGTCCTATAATGATGACGCTGGTCCAAGAGGGATTCGTCGGCCTTGTATGTCAAGTTCCTGTTGTCTGCAATGTATGATGGCTTCGCTGGCACTGAGAAAATCAGAGCCGGGTAGGGCATCATTATGAATAGAGGCGATGACAACTCGCTGTATGAATTGCATCTCCTCTATTTGGATAACTAAATTGACTACACCGGCTACGGGCACATCAGCTCCCGTAGCCACCTGTAGGTAAATGTTTGTAGGCTTAAGGGGAGGCTTCTTATGAGGTGGGATACTCTCATACAAGCGCTTGTTAAATATTGCGATAGAAGCGCCGGTGTCGACGGTGGCACTGGTGGAAACGCCGCCAAACAGACAGGCACACTTGTATATTGCTTTGCGGTGTACCTGTGGAATGTGGAAGAGTTTCCAATGATGCTGTCTGTGACAATGGCGTCGGAGCGGCATCACTCTGTATGTACGCTGACTGTTTCCGTATGGCTTCTTGTAATGTTTTGGATGGCTGAGTGAGGAAAGAGCCAGTTTGCCATCGCTGCTGGTGTGAAGGCTGCGGTAAAGGCGGAGCTGGGTGTAGCAATGGTGTTGAAGTTGTTGCCGTTTCTGAATTGGCTGAATTGTTGTAGATGGCAGTGTGTACGGGATGACGGATAAGCTCCACCTGTGCAAGCCATTTCTTGCAATGCTTCATGGGATGTTTTGGTGAAGCACAGAAGAAACAGCGCTGTTGCCAGGGCCATGCATTTCTCCGTCTATGTCGGCGCTTGCGAATCCATGAAGCGGTGCGAATCATCTCTCCTGAGTTGCTACTGTCTGTGGATGCGGGAGATGATGGTGGATGAGGTGGTGTTCTGCATACCACCAAAGGACACCGATAATTTAGTGTCTTGATGGCGGGACGTGGTGCTTGCAAAAACGTTGTTTCAGCAGAGGCGCTACAACCCACCACTGCCGTTTTACATAGGAAAGAAGGCTTGTTGTGTACGGAGAAAGAGCGGGATGTCATTGCTGCGGATGGGGGAGGCAAGGTAGGCATTGACATATGTGAAGCCATGCATTTGGGTGCTGGTGTGAAAGCTGTTTCTGGTGGATGATAGTTGGTCACTGAACGTTGTTGTACGAAGGCCGCAGTTGAACCGGGAGGTGGATACGGGAACCGAAGTGGCTCAGTGTAATTCGGTGCCCATAGGAGTGTGACTGTTTCTCCAGTTGTGGTGTGCTGCGGTCAGGAGCAGGTGTCGTCATAATTGGGCGAAACTCCTGTGGTCGCTTAGAAATAGCTTTTCTTTCAGGGCGGGTTCACCACTCAATGCATCAATAAAAGGATCGAGATGCAAATGGATCATGCCCTCCGTATTGGTGCTCGGATATGCGTAGGTGACTAGCCTTCTGATCCAGCTAGCTAATTCCGGAAGAGTTTCTCCCGCGCGTTGTCGGAGTTTCTTGAGTTGAAGACGACTGGTTTCTCCGAGCGCTGTGGCGCCAAATCGCTCCGTCAATGATCGGGCCAATTGTGTGTAGGTAGGTGTGTAGTCAGTTCCAAGATCCGCAAGGACTTGAAGGGCTTTTCCGGAAATTCGGGAGTGAGAATGACTTGGCCAAGAGCGCGGGAAGAATGAAGTGGCTGAAATCTGGGTGGTGCGGTTATCTGAGAATCTGACGAATATGCTGAGGCTGGTGGTGGTGGTGGTGGTGGTGGTGGTGGTGGTGGTGGTGGTGGTGGTGGTGGTGGTGGTGGTGGTGGTGGTGTCTCCCGTCGATGCCGACGCCGAGTAGCTAGGTCACCACGTACTCCAATTTAATGAGTCCACCCCGGTTGTAGAGCCATGGGAGGCGGATTGTTGTGAAGATTACGTGGACGTTCTCCCTGAGGTGAGGACTGATATTCCTCGTATGGTGATGGTGCAGTCGGCTGACAGTCGTGATGTGTTGCGTGACTGATATACCAGCGAAATGGTGGTGTCGATTCCTCCCGATAAAGCCGCAGTGTGCCCCTAGAGTATAGCATTGCGCTAGAAGGGGGCAGTGCAGGAGGTTGTCTGTATTGTGGATTATCCCCCGGCCATATGGTCTCCGTAGATGACACGGGTGAACGATAGTAGTCTGAACAGCTATTGAGATGCCCGTAATCGGATCTTTGTCGGGGTCCTCCATGATTCGGCCCTGTTGGTGGTGGCCTGTCGCGGACGTCCGATATGGTTCGGAACTCTGTTCACGCCTGTGAGGCATCCCAAAAGGTTCCGTCGCTAACAGGCGAAACCAGGTTATAGTGCGGGGTTGTTGATTCTGCTGAATTTCTGGCAAAGTCGATGAGCATGTGAGCTGAAAATCCATCGTATGACTCTTGATCGAAGGAGTCGTCGCTAAATGGAGAAGGTACTGAACTGAGCTCACTATATGTTGTGGGCGTGATTTCGCTGCTGTTGGTTAATGGTGTTCTTTGAGCCCCACATCGGGCACCATTTGTAGCTCACTGGGTAGTGTCGGGCTGTTTCGGTGTATCATGTCGACTCGCCACGCCACAAGTGCACGACGAGTGATGACTCTGGTTAGCATCCGGTCTCGGGGTGACGGACCTTGTACGAGACTGCCCGGCAGGTAACAAAAACCAGGCCGGTGGCATTCAATTGTTCCGGTGGAGCCGTGTGACCATCGTCGCAAACATTAAACACAACTGTCTCATCCCAAGAATTTGTGTCACCAGTATGCCTGTCCATAGCAATTTCGTGATCTATGGACTTATAAGATTTGATTTGGTGACCTAAAAATATAAGTCTATACAATGATTTTACCTAAACAATTATAAATATGCTAGATAAAACTAAAATAAGAGCATACGAAAATACGAGACATAGAGACAGGTAGATGAACTGTTAAACATGGGGCTCCCGGAGGTACCACACATACTCGTAGGTCTGCAGATGTATCCCCGCAAGGGAGGCTCCCGTACATGAGACGTAACTAATTAACTTAATATACATTATTATACCTCTAAGCTGAAAAGAAGAAGGTTATCTCAGACGAAAAGTTATGTGCCTCATGCGGGCACTACTCCTAGTGCTAGTTTGGGTGAGGACTATTATCCTCGTGTGGACCGTCGTCGCTGAATCTTTGCGAGAGGTAAGTGCCTCGTGCGGGCCTCCATCTCAGGAAGGTGTCGCCACTGCTTAAAGCGGGAGAAGAGTAGTAGGCAAAAATGGGCCCACTCTAATATTTCAACCAAAAATGCTTGAGGAAGAAAAGACCATACCTAGTGGGATTATGACTATAGGGTTGTGTGCTGTTTTACGTGAAGACGGGACGGGTGATTCCCGATGGATTCCCTCATCACCGTCTTATGTGATTCCTAGTATGCTGAATTAGCAGTTGCCGCTTTATTTATGCCGGCCGTCTACTTTGCTTAATTAGCTTTTAGTTGTTTTTGAACAAAAACTATTTTTGGCCTCAAATGGCTGGTATCTACCTAGCTGTTAGATACGGCTGTCATTGAGAACGGATGCCCTAAGACATCAATACTGAAGACAACGCTCCTACATGTTACTTAGTAAGATCTCCGAACGGGATAAGAATCCGGACATCCTGCTCCGTAACCACATACAACGTTACAAGACATAGGTTACTTTTCACGAAAGCATTATTAGACCATTGTCCTATCGCTATGGTGGGGTGAGAGAGACGAATACCCACCATAAATGTCCTTCCCGTAAGGGCGTGGCAGATCTAAATATCATGCCCAGACATTCTTATGGAATTCGGTGGGGATACGTATCTCGCCCGTCACCGGGTCCTATGGAACTAACATTTTAACCTGTCGTTAGGTTTATACACAAGTTGCCAAGTTTTGCACTGTGGTGCGGGAGGTTTGTTCAGTAATAAAAATAATAATTAATATATGTTTTCGCAGCGCTTTCCTACATTGACTAAAGTGCTAGCTACTAAGTATCCAAAGATACCATGGAAATGTATGTGACACCACACCCTGGCCATCACCGCTCGGAAACCTCAATAGGTTCCCAGAGTCAGGCCGTGGTGCGTATAGGGACAGCCAAACAATTAAGAAGCCGCAAGGCTGAGTGGAGCATGAAGAGAGACACAATCTTAGAGTTATGAGTCTTACCGGAGTGCGGGGCTAAATTATCGCACTGCCGGAAGAGAAGAGTACACTACAGAGTATGTAATGAAGAAAGTGTCTCGAATCATTTTGAACCTGTCCTATCGAGCTGAATAGAAAAGGTTTAGTCGGTAGCATGCTAAACAGTGTTATAGCATGAACAGCGACCTCAGTGAAAAAATGTTGGTGGCTGGAGAAGGTGCTGCATATATAAGTGTCGCTATAGCTAAATAGTGTTTCCTACGTGCATTGCAGTCCTATATTTTCTATAACTAAGCAAAACATATGAACTGATGGCCACTGGCCATATATATATATATATATATATATATATATATATATATATATATATATATATATATATATATATATATATATATATATATATATATATATATATATATATATATATATATATATATACATAATCTAACCAGAACAATCAAAACGATATCAAATGATCAAAGTTATATATATTAGTACAGGTTAACGAACCTACTATAGTGCGGTTAGCAACACATTGAGGAAAATGAGAATAACTATAAACAGAATACAGAAATTATAACTAGCGGTCCTAAGACCGTTACGGTACCTTTTAGTCATCGGGACCGTTCTTATGGATACAATATAATTAACGAAATACATATAGAGAAATAATTAAACTGTGAAGTATAGTTACTTGAATACTCGGTAGTCATTCTTAAGTTAGGCTACCGTGTTACTGAAATTGATATGTCATTCCATAGTTTGACGTGCATTGATGCATTCTCAGGAAGCTGGAAAGTTCCCCCAGGTTGGTTCCCGCAAGCTGTTTTCCGCAAACAAGACTTCCGCAAGAACACTCATGGCGGGAGGACATCGCTCAGCACTGTAAGCCTAATAGGATGTCTAACGAGCAGTCAGTAAAAGCTACGATAGTACTTCTGTAGCGAAGAAAGTTCCCGTACACTGATGGCATGGATGGAAGTTGTAAACAACCCGATCACAAGGGGGGTTGTCAAATGCGAATGAAGATACAAACCAAAGCTTCACGGTGCTGGGTACGTCAGCCAGCTCTGAAGATGCACCGGGCAGAGTTTACTTGCTGTGGTCGAAAGTCAGAAGAACCTACACGATATTAGTGCAATGATAGTTTAAATACCACTTTTAGGCATGGCCGGCAGATCCGGCGAGTCATCCATCAAAGAACATCCTGCCTCTACATCTGTAGAATCACATATTCAGGCCGTAAAGGCCTCACCGCAAATTTGTGTTCCGAAGTAGATATTGATATTCGTGAACAGTAATCAGAAAGTCCCAACTTACTCCCGTAAGTAGGGAGTTACAAAATTGTTTTAGTGCAGTGGGTTGGGCAACTAACAGCTACGGGAGAAAAACTCGACACATAGCGAAGTAATACGCGTATTGTCTGTTGCGATGATAGTAGCTGGTACAGATCCAACCTGTTCGGCCCCTGGCCGAGGATGCTCTCGATCTCTGGATCGCATCACCTTTTATGCTCCTCGTGACGTCACAGGCGCATGCTCCAACCAATTATCGTTCGAGCAACAACCAATCAGCGCGTAGCTAATAATAGCGCAGCCGAATGTTCTAGAACATTCTAGAAGTTCTGCATCCACGTGGTTACGACATCACGGCAACATTTTGAAGATAATCAAGAAGGGTTTTCCGTAGATAACTCAGCCATTTCTTAACCGATTTTGAAATGGTTTACAGATTTAAAAACCCCATCGAATTCTGGTCTTGATTAATGCCAGAATTAACGGGAAGACGTAATCAAAAAGACTACAGGGTACCATCTGACTACACTAAATGCGCCATCATATCCTGGTCGTAAACTACGTGTTCTATCAAAAATAGCATCATGACGCGCGCATGCGCATCATGCGTTTTAATGAACTTAGTCATTTTCGCAACACGATCTCTCTCATAGGCTCATATACGCTTATGGCTCTATGCAGGGGGGCGTGTTCAGGAAACGAATCCAGGACGGGCAGCGCATACCCAGCTTAGCTGGTACAGCCGGTACCGACCGGTCGATCCGAACTACAGTACAAAGTATAGATAACATGCATGCCATACCAACCATATTACACGAAGGAGTAGGTAAACTCTATGCCTAGACTAGAGGCTTATATATATGACTTGAAAATACCATAAACTATAGAGATAAATTGTAAGGCAATGGGCAATACAATATTAGCACACAGAAAATACAGTTGTAATGCTTTAAAATAATTAGCTTTTTGTGCAGAAAAAGTTAACAATACAACGTATGGCTATTAGCATGGAAGACGCCATCTTGTCATTATGACCTTATTCAGCTCTACCTGATTGACTATTCAGAGCATGTCACCATGACAGGCAATGTTGTGATGACATGCCACAATCAAACAGTACACATTAGGAATAACTGTATATGGTTCCCGGGATTCTCATAAGTGTCCTTTTGAGGGTATATACTGCTCAAATACATTTTGGGACCTCCAAAAGTAGTGGCAGTGGGTCCAATGGGGACCTAGAAAATCTTGTATGATTATAAAATACTAATTAGTTTTATAGGTTTTTGTAGAAAAATACCCACAACATCTAGCTGGGACCCTCACCTTTAAGCTTGGGACCCCCAGAATTAAGGATGTGAGGTCCCTGGAACCGCCACAATTTAGATGGCATGAGAAACACTGCACGGTTCCAAATCAAACTAAAATGTACTGTTGAATATGTTTGATTTAATTTTATTTGAAGACATTACTGTATAAGGCAGCAATGGCTTCCAATCAAATTAAGTACACAATACTCAACAGAACATTTCTCACATCCTGCTCAAATTGTACTAAGTAACATGTTTCTATTTTTGCTTCGGCAACATGATAAGTTATTTATTAGCTATTCTGTAGACGCCGTGGCGTCAGCAATAGGCGAATATTTGTTTCACTCTCTGCTCTAGTGCCATTAGAAAACATATACTATGTGGTTAAATTGATGTTTGAATCCAACCACTGACAAAGATAGTACTGCACAAGTCAACAATGACTGTTAGTGATTAATCTATGTGAAAATGCACTGCATGCCTTTAGAGGCTTAAATTATGTCCCTATATGTTATGCTACGAAATAGATCTTTACATATGGTGATTTCATTATGTATAAATTAATGTACTATTTTAGCGTGTGGAATTGAATTGGAGACAATGGTCCCTAATTCACATTCACAACTAAAGAAATTATTATAATATTCCGGAATGAAATCATCAAATACTCAGATTGAATTAATTTCATTACATTGTGGTACACAAATTAAGCCTCTAAAAGTATACAATTTTAACAATTTTCTGTTCAAGTATTCTGGTATGTATGGGTATTCCTTCATCTTCTTTCTGCCTGTTCTACTTATCCTCGATATTAAAATATTGACTCCGAATTAAAATCGCATGGTTCACTATGAAGTGTGCGAATTGTAAAGTATTTGTTGAATTTACAACTTAATGCACATTATGGTGATTATTTTGCTACAGTTACCGCTGCCCAGCTCCCCGCCAAATTGGTCTAAATATTTAACAGCATACATGTTAAGCTACCCTGCAATGGAGAGATATTGAGAAGTCAGGTTGTAACATTTTGAATCGCTTCCAACACATGTAACATGAGGGAGGAGCTTAGCTAGTAATGGATTGGACGCAACTGGAAATGGATTCCTCTATTGTAAACCATGTATCCTTTCTGTGGGTATTTGAGTCAACTCGACAAGATATTTGCTGCACTTTCCTTAGTCATTGCGACCTCTCTTAGGGCATCAACGCGATACACAGAATGAGACATGAGATTTTGCCTGCGTAGAGGACGTCTGGGTGAATCCATTATGTGAAATATCATTCTGTCTATCTTCACCCAATCACGGTCACCTGTGGGGTTAGATTTTCATTTCATTTTCACGTCTGATTGAAAATCAATGTCTGTCATTTTGTTTGACATTTATTCACGGCTTGTGCGCCAGTGTGTTGATTCAGAACGATACAATTATTGCTTTCTTAAAAACATTATATTTATTGTTCGTGTGTCGATAATATTAAAAATGACTATAGAATCATACCATGATATTGAATAGCTTATGATAAATGTCAGAGCTTTTTACCACGTGAATGCTTCAATGTTGAATGTGAGAAATGATGGCCGTGTTCCTTATGGGTACATTTCGGCGAAGCAATCTCTGATTGAATCCCATCAGTGAGCTAATTCTATGTCCATCATATAATGCCTGTATTTGCCACCAATACCTACGATTTTACTCCCGCTCGAGATTAGGCAAGTTGCCGTTATATTATCATTTTAATCTCAAGGAAATTGGAACTCAGTTTTAAACCTTATATTATGTTCCTTTGCTTTTATGTCGTGAAGAAATCTTCAACTCCATGAAATTAAATGTTATGAAATTCTACGGATTAGTCAGGAAGCCATTCTATATCTGCCCGACATGATAACTCGGTTACAATTCGATACGGATTAACTCTTTGAACCACGACTCTCAATCTCAGCATACGTATACAGGTAAGCTGTTGAATATTTTGAAGCAAATCCGAAAGGAGCTTGTGGCTACCATATAGGCAGCAGCGACTTCCTATGAAATCGGTTTCAAAACATTCAACATAATATTTCTTGTGATGTTAGATGATTTACTGCATTTCATTTCTCTGGCTCAAATGGTTAAATCCATATCCTTGTTGAGGAACCACCACGATTTGACCACACAAACTACGTTTCCATCGTAGTCAGACTTGATCGCATGCACGCAAATGAAACAGCTTGTGTTGGTGTCATGCTCGGCCTACATCTTGAGTCTCAACTAGTTGGCGACTAGTTGTTCTGACATGTAGCGACTTGTTCCCAGTTGTTTGGAGTTGTAAGAAATGAAATCGTAAGATATACGCTCGTATGCGATTAGTCCCCAATTGTTGGTGATGTCGAAGATTAAACATGTTTAATATTTTCAACCATTTGGCGACTAGTCGGCAACTCAGTCGTTATGTGTATGTGCACCAGTCAGTTGCCAAGATGGAAGGAGTTGTTTGGGTATAAAGCAACCAGGAGAGCGTATTGAATCGCGTGTATACGCGTTAACAGATGTAAGGATCACAATAACACAATTATCAGTTCGTAAATGGGAGTCGACAGTCTGATGTGTTTCCCACCCAAAGTATCGATACAATCTGGAATGTTCCATCGTTGTAGGAAAACCGAAACTATGAAAGTGCACGAAATCTAATACTGTGGCATGTGCCAGAATATGTAATAATTATTAATCACACCCATGTTGTCTTGATGACTCTCGCTATACCCGACTCGCCATCCCCTCCTCTATTTGTCTCCCCTCCCGCTCTCCCTCCCTGCATCACTCCCTCCCCCTCCCTCACCCTCTCTCTCTGCCTCTCTTTCTGCCTCTCTCTCTCTCGCCCCCTCTCGCCTGCGCACCTGTGTTTCTCTCTACATTGCTCCATTCTCCATCCACCGCTCTCTCACGCTGCCCTCATACCACTCCCCTCCACCCATCCTCTCTCTCTCTCTCTCTCTTTCGTCATCCACCATTTGCTCATCTCGCTCCCTCCACCTCTCTCTCCCTCCCTCTCTCTCCCACTCTCCCTCCATCTCTCCCTTTCAAATGAGCATATTTCTGTTTCCTTTAGGTAAATGAACGAGAAAGTGACACGCAGCAGACAGATTGTCATTGTTTATAACAGTATCTCCATCAAATAAAACACCACGCACCCATGTTTAGCGCAGGCGTAGGTGAATACCTTAAGATTAGCTCAAAAGTCGTAATATATACTCCCAAAAACAACAGGTTGCCGATAAGTCGCCATCTGATTGGCGACTAGCTGTACAAAACGTATTAAGGTGTACGCCGGCCATTACTGTGTGAATGCCTACCTAGAGTCGTACTGAATCGTATAGCGCTGCGCTCGTCGCGTGGGTTATAAGTATGCAAAGTAATATATATGTCACAGAAACACAGCATCCGGCCAAGCGAAAACGATATTAATTTATTTCATCAATTTGAATTCGAAAATCGTCTTAGTGATTTGCGCCATAGCACGCCAGAGGGAATCAGGGGCAGCGTCATTATTCTGCACCTAACCCAATATTCCGACAGCCCATTATTCCGACATCCCATTATTCCGACAGCCCATTATTCCGACAGATCAATATTCAGACATTTAGACCCAATGCTCCGACAGTACTATATTGCGACAACATCCGTTTTTAAAACCCCCATTATTCCAACAGCCCAATATCCGATTCCACACGCAAGTAGTATATCATGGACGTGTTTCCTTCTACCAGGACTATTTGTCAGTTGCCATTGGGACATTTTCTCCTGGGAATGTTTGAGATTATTCAAACTTTGTTGACAACTAGCATGCCAATGACAGCCCGACCTGCCTTCATGCCTGATAATTGTATGGCTATATTTATGTTATCGTCGGACGGGCGCGCATCAGTCATTGTTTTAATTAGTCAATTTAAGTAGGTTCGCATGTCCAAGAGCAAATGAAAATACTTCGCTGAATATTACACGTGTGTTCAAATCGAAAAATAATAAACAGGCTAAAAGCCTTGTTTATGTGATAAAACCCCATTAATAAATCTATCGGAATTTAAAAAGGATTGAAAAAGGTCGAAACTATTGCGCACTCGAGGGTGGTGTGTGGGTGGCCATTCATGTCATAAGCGCAATAAATCACCATGATGAAAACACTATCTTGAAAATTATCGTTATGATTTAGAAATCATCGTGATGATTTCGGCATTTATGACATGTTTGGCTGCTGTTGATTTTGCGTTGATTGACAAAGTAATATGACCAATAATCAGAGTGTTTAGGCCACATATGAGTTTGGTTAAAGAATTTGAAATTTAGATTATCTCAGATGTAAAACATAACAATTAGCACGAATAATAATATAAAATGCATGAATAGCCATTGTCGAAAATGTGGAGGGGCTCGCAACTCCCTTCCTACAGCCACGTCCATGCACAATAACACACCCATCTACAAACCATAATCCACAAAAGGCGCAACCCTGCCCGCCTACCCATAGTAGACCTTCCCACGCTCCCACCCAAAACAGTACTATCCACCCACTCACCTAAGATCCTAATGATGCGCCGCCCTACCACCCACGCACCCATCCCATCCCTTTTCTGCTATGCTTCTGATCACTTCCTTAGCAAATAAGCTTAAGCATCCTTAACAAGCTGGCTGAATACTGTCTGTCCATAAAAAATACATGATTGGTAGGTTTTTTCATGATGAAAGTAATCATATACAGGATATTGCTGATGCCGATTTCCAGTGTTATCTCAGCTGGCCTGAAAAGTCAAATACGATTTTGCCATGGCGACTCTCGGTAATCCATCTGTTATTTGTCCATCTGTTATCCATCCATTAATCAACTTTGTCTTTCAAAGAACTAAAACATTATTTTGACCTATAGTTTTATCCAACATTAAATTTGTACAAATGAGCTCTATTTGTCAATTTGGCCAATAATTCCAAATGATACAGGATCTTTGGGCCTCTTGTTGTATACGCACACACACACACGCACACGCGCGCGTACACAAAGACCTCGCAACACACACCCGTCTCCCATTTAGAGAATATAATAACTAGAAGCAATTGCATCTGCATGGTTACAGCAAATGCCTTAATACTTCCCAATTGCGTTAGTAAATATGTCGGAATACTGGGCTGTCCGAATAATGGGTTTTCAAAAGTGGGATTTGTCGGAATATTGGACTGTCGGAATAGTGGACTGTCGGAATAATGGGCTGTCGGAATAATGGGTTGTCGGAATAATGGGCTGTCGGAATAATGGGCTGTCGGAACATTGGGCTATCGGAAAAAGTGGGGCGACCACGGGAATCAGGGGTGTCGTAGACCAACTGGCAGGCCATTCATTTCTTAATAGGATGAGGGCCCTAATCAGTGGCGGCGGAGCTGGGGTGGGGTGGAGGTGTAGTTAGGGGGTCTAAAGGCACCTCTAAAATAATTGGCGGTGGAGGGGCTAATAATGTCTTTAGTGATGACCACCACTCCCCACTGCCACCCCCACGCAGTGTTGTGTGCACTGTGCATATGTATTTCTGTGGTACTGTCATTGCCCACTGACCACGTATTGCTATTGCTCATAAATCTTATATCAACAATATCTAGGAACACATAAGCGGATCACTGATGGCGACAGACTGTGATGTCATTAACCAGGCATTAACGCCTTAACTAGACAGACCTTCTGAAATGATCTTGAAAAATGTCGATTTACACGCCCTGATTTGAAATGTTGGGCATAGCAAACCAGTCATTCAAGTGTAAAATGTCTAAAATCTTCCTTTCATGCTCTGTAAATAGACATTTTCTAAGAGAAAATTTCTCATTTTCCTGAACAATTTTAACCACGAATTATCACTCAGAATACATGCAGGAGATGGCTTCTCAGAGCGTCTAATTTTCAAATATTTTTGGTGGAGGAACACACCTCTCCCCCCCCCCCCCACACCCACACCCGTACCCCACCTCCTTTATTCCCCCCTTAACACGAAATTCAGCATCCGCCCCTGGCACCCCCTGTTGTAGGGCCACTCCACCGCCACTGGACCTAGCCAGCGAGGACGAACGAGCGGTGAGTTTATATAAAAAGCTTAACATTAAATCTCCATAATTATTGTGAATTTTCTCGCGATTGCCTCTATCATGGTAGTCATATCACATTAGTGGTTTAAGCTGCACCGAAAATTCATATTGCGGTGTACGTATATCAGCAGGTATCGAGCAAAAGGGGTGAGGTGGGGGTTGGGCGTATGGCGGATGAACTATGATCGATGCCTGTGTATATGAGGTGGTTGTGCATAAACATACTATTAAAACTTAGATTACGACGTTACATCGCACCCCCCCCCCCACCCCCGCTACTACCCCCCCCCCCCCATTCATCATTCATCACCACCCCATCCGCTCTCCCACCCCAGCATAGACTTAGGTATGTTAGGCTAAGCGCAAAGACACACACGCACGCTCGCACGCGCTGTAGCGAAAATCATGGTAACGTTGTTTTGTCTCATTTCTGCAAGCTGTTTGTCAGTTTCAAACTGAGTGTCATAACAAGCAAGTGTAAATTACAGTTCGTTTTCAAAGTGATTTTCCTATAACACTTTCGATTGTAGGCCTGCGTCATAGTATTACTAGTTTCTTTGACAGGACTGAGTTTAACATAGCTGTTCCCCGGTTCCTACGCGAAAAATAATAGAATGTCATATTCTCATACCGCTTCTGCGCCAGTTGTGCAACCAATCAATCAAGAATTTTGGCGCAGGCTTAATAAGTAATAACCGCTTTAAATTTGCCTATTTATAGCTTGACTTCTACAAGATTTATACCCAGTGACCTAACAAAAAAACCCAATCTCGCGGTATTGATCAGCCGTCGGTCAGCTGACTGAAATTTTGTTGGCATACTTTTCTAGGCCGTCTAAATGGTCTATAGGCCTATGTAGTGGTCTGGGTTACCCAACCTAACCTATCTAGGTCAATGTTGGCGTATGCCTCGACACCCTCGACCCTCCACAACCCGGGGGTCTTGGCAGTCGACATGGGTTACGACTCTATGACAGATATATGTTCAGAAATTACGGGCTTGTTATAGTAGCTTCAGTACGCGATGTTTCGCTCTTAATAATAATCGGGTACAGAGTGCTTGATTATACCAAATAACCCTATCTTTAGCACATACATTCAAAGACAGATATTTACTCGATGCTGGAGAACGATCTAACGTAGGCTTTACTTATTGTATATCCAATACTCTGTTATAGGTACACAGTACATGGATACATCAATCTCCTAAGAGGCAGACTCGGCCACCTATAACTGAGAATGAAGTCCGAGCTCGGTAGACATTTTGACTATTACGTCAACTAAGAAGCGCGAGCGCGTTGACTGGTCACGTGAATCTTGAAATTTCACGTGCCTCTTGAATATATATCTGCAATATTGAACATATATTTGTACTCTTGAATATATATCTGCAATCTTGAATATATATTTGTTGTCTTGAATATATATCTGCAATCTTGAACATATATTTGGAGTCTTAAATATATATCCGCAATCTTGAATATATGTTTGTTGTCTTGAATATATATCTGCAATCTTGAAAATATATTTGGGTTCTTGAATATATATCTGCAATCTTGAATATATATTTGTTGTCTTGAAAATATATCTGCAATCTTGAACATATATTTGGAGTCTTGAATATATATCTGCAATCTTGCATATATATTTGGAGTCTTAAATATATATCCGCAATCTTGAATATATGTTTGTTGTCTTGAATATATATCGGCAATCTTGAAAATATATTTGGGTTCTTGAATATATATGTGCAATCTTGTATATATATTTGTTGTCTTGAAAATACATCTGCAATCTTGAACATATATTTGGAGTCTTGAATATATATCTGCAATCTTGAATATATATTTCGAGTCTTGAATATATATCTGCAATCTTGAATATATATCTGTAGTTTTGAATATATATTTGGAGTCTTGAACATATATATTTGTAGTCTTGGATATATATTTGTAGTCTTGAATATTTTCCGCTTTGGCATTCCGTAACATACACCATTTGTGCATGTTAGACTGCATACAATGAAAGATTAGAACTTACATCGCGTCAACTAAGAAGCACGTGTGCGTTGACTGGTCACGTGCATCTTGAAATGTCACGTGCTTCTTGAATATACATTGTGGTCTTGAACATAAAATTGCAATCTTGAATATATTTGCATTCTTGAACATATATTTGGTGTCTTGAATATATATCTGCAATCTTGAACATATATTTGGAGTCTTGCATATATATCTGCAATCTGGAACATATTATGTGGAGTCTTGAATATATAGCTGCACTCTTGAATACATATTTGTAATTTTGACTATATATTTGGAGTCTTGAACATATATATTTGTAGTCTTGGATATATATTTATAGTCTTGAATTTTTTCCGCTTTGGCATTCCATAGCATGTACCATTTGTGCATGTTAGACTGCATACAATGAAAGATTAGAACTTACAGTATGAGATGGGGCGTAAGCCAGCATACTACCACCATACCAGCAAATTCAATATTTCATCATCGAATATATCACGTGGTAGCTGGCATGACACGCAAAGAGACGCATACAGCTGTCACGAAAACGTCACTAAGTGTACGAATTGCATGTATTTGATAGGTTTACAATTTATTAAACATTATATTGAATACTTTGAAATTAATTTAACTGCGAGCTGTTGCTGTCATAGCACCAGTCAAATTAGTTTCAAAATATCCGAGGGCGTACCTATAGAGTTGGATTGAAATTTAGTTACATTGAAATTTAGATTCTGCGAATTCAGATTTCAAAGTTTCAAATCGATTTCAAAACGCATAATAAGTGGGCGTAGCGTAGCTTAAAATACATCCGTCAAATGTTCAAGAATTACTAACACACGAGTTGAAATCGATATTTATCTCTATTATCGTGCGGGATCCAGGCTTATTGCATACATAAATACCTCTTCCCACACAGCAGATGCTAAATAACACTTATAACGTCGTTATTCCCAGCATTCAATATATAGCACATGATTCTCTTTCTTGTGTAACCATGGGATGATTTGCTTTCTGCAGCCTAATAATCTTGCCGATGGGTCTGGCGGCTAGACTCAGCTCCATATACTCTAACCGTGCCTTACCTCGACATCACCTCGACATCACGTAAACCAGTCCGTTAACGCGTATGTGATCCGTTACTTGGATATAATGAAATCTTCTATGACGTTTGAAATGTCCTACTATTAAGAATAAAACGAAACGATATGATGTTATCTTCATATCATGACGTCAGCTATTGCTAGCTTTTTGTGATATCACAAATTAAGAATATATCTTGCTATAAAATGGTCCATATTTCCACTGCAGGAAACATCGCTCGATTTCATTGATACAAACTCATAAACACGCTATGTATGACGTCATACAACTATGCTTTGAATTGGTAGTGTGTACCTTACTTTTATTATGCCATAATTATGTGTCTATGATGCCACGCGGATGTACACCATCGTGCTATGTTAATGTCGTAAACATTATAAGTTCCTTTAGCTTCTTTTTTAGTCTTAGTGTGGTGGCTTCCTCTATGTGCCTTACTGCTATTGACACCCAGTACTGAAAACTACAATGTTTTCTGAGCGGATCTATTCCATAGAAATCGAAGCACAACTTGGACCATCGATGTTGCCCTACCCTCAGATACAAGCGAATCATCATTCACAGTGGTAAATAGTTGAGTCTGAGATTAGACTGTGTGCTCAGGGGTGATTCCCGATGACATGTAAGAGTTGTGGATACCATGCACAGACCTTGTTCAAGACAGCCTTTTCAGATACCCAGCCTTCACAGTTCCATTATACTATCGAGGCACGTGCAACATCGTAAAGGTAGAGATTGGCTTTCATTGAAGTCGTAGATCCGGGAATCTATAGCCTACAGACAGACTTGAATGGAGTGTTTCATATTGCACACTGATTTGCCATATCCCCACTCTCGTCTCCCCCTGCCGTAACGTACATTCGTAATGCCTATTGTTTGAGTTCGATATGCAGCTATATGTTAACTACGTAATGGCGCTTCCTCATTATAAGTTCTTTTACTGCCCCAACCCCCAGACCCTATGGCACAAACACAATGTGCAACAGATCCTTCTTCTCTCCGTCCCCTCTGAAGGATGGTAGTGGCACAGGTTTTTCATATTCATGACGGCGAGATTCAGACAGCGAGATCCAATCCGGATCTCAGGCATGGAATCTCGCAACGGAGGTGAGCACATTGTATTTCATTGGAGTAAAACACATTTATAGAATCGGTCCTCGAGATCAGAATTGTGGAAAGCCGATAAGCAAACTTGTACTGAATTCTGAATATGAAACAGTCTGCTGACTGAAGTTGCTTTGCACAAAGTTGATCACTGTCATGACGTAAAAAGAATTGTTTCATACTGACAAGCTGACTTCCTTCAACCACTACCTTGGATAATGGCATGACCAGCCAGAGAAATCAAATTTGGCAGTATTCACCAGGTCGTCTGCGCAATCAAGGCCATTGTGCATAGCTGATGTTTACATGTCATAACTCCTATATACACGTATGTGGACCGAATTTAAGATTTCCTTAAAACCAGCATTAACCATCTCGAGTTACCAAATTTTACCGACAATATATGTTAGATAAAATGGTGTATATGATTTAATAATTCCCGTTCACAATTTGTGGGGAAAACAGCCTCTCGTCTGCGGTTATTGAACAATAGGCATATATGATCAGCAATATCCGCTGTACATCCGAGAGACAATGCCCCAATAACACAGGTTATTGGTCCAGAAATTGGACAGTACTAGACTGTATTATCTCGGTATTGGTCCAGTACCGGCCTAGTAAGCTACGTTATTATGATATGATACGTATCATGTGTGGTATCATGGTGTCGAAACAACATTTACTAGTTTAACTAATTTCAAAATGTTGATCGGCTCAGTACTCTGAAATCCCAGGCACGAGAAATAAACAAAAGCGAGTTTGCACAAGTAATGGAGGAAACCATTTCTAGCTATAAACTGGCAATTATTAGCTAATATCCACCCCCCCCCCCTATTTACGGGTGCTGAAATCAGCTTCAAAACCTAATTCCCAGAATCTATATTTTAGGGTAAGCTTACACGTAAGACGTTAAATATTTTGTAACTAATACGACTGCATGGGGACTGCTGCTGCCAATGACAGGAACAACTCCGTGTATTTACCGAGATTAACATTAATATTCTGTGTACTATTATTATCGCGGTTTTATATAAAGGAAAGAGACATGCACAATCAAAATGACGTATATCTCTGTCATGAAGATCAAATCGTCTGTTATGAAGTGTATGAACTATATCTCTTTGAAGAATTTACAATTTAATACACATTCCGGTTTAAGGAAAAAAAATTAGTAATTTAGCAATTCAGGTTTCAAAGATTCAAACAAATTGCAACATGCATAACAAATGGACGGACCTTATCTAGAAATCGGCAGGGCATAACCAGAAATTAATAGATCTATTGTAACACATGTGTTCTTCCTGCAATAGATCAGTTGGTCAAAGCTATAGGCAGAATGATACGGGAGAATATGGTTGGGTATAGTACATCTGGTTAATCCATTGTCGCTATGAACATTCTGTCTATTTTCAGCCAAAGTCAGTCATCTGCGAAGGTAGATTGTTATTTATTTTTCACTTCTGACTGAAAATCCCATGTCTGGCATTTGACTATTATTCCTGTGTTTTACACAGATTGTTGATTCAGTTGAATACCATTATTTTTGCTTAAGAATATTTTCATTTTTGTTCGTGCTTCGATAATCGTAAATGGTGTATAAAATCATGCCAGGATAACGAATAGCATCTGATGAATGAAGGTCATAGGTTCTTACCACGTGGATGTTTAAAAAAAAGACTGAGTTTGAGAAATTGTGTCGTGTTCCTCGTTGATACATCTCAATTAAGCAAATTGCCTGTCGAATCTCATCAGTGAGTTAATTCCATTGCCACCACATGAATGACTTTATCTGCCACCACTACCTACGACTGATTTTCCTCGGCAAGGCAAACGTGTGGGACAAATTAATTTTATTGTCCAGACCTAATATGTATGCTCGCTTACTCCTTTACGGTCGTTGTAACTGTTGAACATAATGGTAATTCTTTTCCACCAAGTTTAATTGAAGCAAGAGTGATGTAATAATAATATCCACTTCATAAATCCATGCATGTCTTTGTACAAAGACATCGCAACAACTATATAAGTATCATGCACTCAATCATAATAGCAGTTGGATGTCTAGATTCGGCTACAAGAACCTTTACCAGTTCATGAGTACTAGTTTCCAAATGTCTTGACCAGTGTGCCCGTGTTTGTATTCAGCAAGGTACCAGGGTAGACTGGGTAATGCAAGACAAATATTATATTAACCAAAGATGTTTTTACCTAAATAGATATTAATTTATCAGCAATCATCAATTGTCTAAAGAAATGCTCATCAGCTGAAATACTAAAAATTCTTTGATAGGAAAATGATCTAACTTTTAATTTCTTTCGCCATACTTGAATTTGAAAGGTTAATATCTTGAGCTGAAATTTGTTCACACATTTCTGTTGTTATTCTGAAGAGGTTTGGCAAGGGAATTCAACTATCCATGTTCTCAAAGAATGGGAGCATTTCAAGAGGCATTTGATGATGTACCAATGGATGTGTTTTTACGTTGCCAGCTGTATAATATGGAGAATGATGGTTGTTATACTTTCCAACACATATATATCTGAAATGATACATTGGGAGAGTATTTGCCAAAAGAGCATGCCATTCTTCGTATGTGTGAGATGTTGAATGAACTCCATTATATGAACATCACAGCTATGCATCGATTTTGTTTCGGTGCTTGCAATATGATACCATTCATTCATTAATTCATTAATTCATCCATTCGTTCATTAATTCGTTCGTTCGTTCGTTCGTTCGTCCGTCCCTCCCTCCCTCCCTCCCTCCCTCCGTCCGTCCGGTCGGTCGGTCGGTCGGTCGGTCGGTCGGTCGGTCGGTCAGTCGGTCGGTCGGTACGGTAGTATAATACAGGAATGGAGGAAACAACTAGGTGAACAGGAGGGGAGGATGATAACTCGACAGGAGAAGGTCATGAGAAGCATTTTCTCTATGATCAAAGGCCTACAAGAACAAATGTTGACTAAATGGCCGTTATGCCATCAACCAGCAACCAAGTGAAATTCGTACCTCCACCGACCCAGCAAGTTAAAGTAGCTAGGTGTTGCTTGTGTGGACAAGTTGGACACACCAAGCATCAATGTAGCACGTCGACTAGTGACAATAGCTCTGAGCCACAGAAAAAAGTGATTACTTGTTTCACCTGGAGTAAGATAGGCCACATGGCCCATGAATGTAGAGCTAATAAAATACCCGACCATAGCCTGCCAAAACGACAGGAGTGACCACCTCAAACTCAGGTTATGAAAAGAAACCATAAGTCAGATCCAGAGTACCGATGAAGCATCTGTCACACCGTCGAGATTCGATATTCGATAACAAGTGCTGGAAGTGTGGTGCATCAGCCCACATAGAGAGCCACTGCCCATATTACAACATGCTGGTAGGAGACATGTAGATAGGTGCCATAATGACACCTGCATGGGGATCTCGGAACATCCAGTGAGAAAATCGAAACAGACTCGAACATAGAGTGATATGAGGATTGAGATGAATTTGTGTTGACTGGTCATACCACAGATGCTTATGGAGAAGTGGTTACTGTCAATGGTGGCCATACTCAAAGGGAGTGCCACGACCATTATGGGAGCAGTAGACGATGATCGTATGCAGAAACCTTGTCTGGCAGAAACATCCAGCACAGTGTATGGTCATTAAACTGCAACATAGGGAGCCCAAGGCTGACTGGTTCCTGGTTCAGCTACAATTAGACAATGTCTTGGGTTGCAACAGGAATGTTGATACCGATAAGCATAGTATAGATATCCTAATCAATACTGGTGCCAGTACATCACTTGTTAGGAATGATGTTTGGAAAACAATGTTAGGCGCTCGACCATTAAGGAAGTCGCAAGTCCTTTTAGCTGGAAATGGATCACCCATTGACATGCTAGAGGAAACTGAGGTAAATATTTGGGGGTGGGTGGGGTGGGTGGGGGAGGGGATGGGTGTGTGTGTGTGTGTGTGTGTGTGTGTGTGTTTGTTGTTCACTGATTACAAAAGGGCTGAAATGGAATGGTTTGGGAGGACATACAAATTACACATTCTCTATAGGTACAAGAATGAATACTATGCTGAAGCCAGTATCACCAAGATGACCGCTACCCAAAGTTATCGATTCGATAATGTTCTCAATGAATATGCTGAAATCTTTGATACCAGCCATCCTAAGTAGTTAGGCAGGAATCTCTTGGTAGAGTGTACACTCTCTTCTAACTCTTATTCTATTAGACAACATGCGTATAGGATTTCATAGACAAAGGCTCACGTTGTAGAGGAACAGCTTAAGGAGATTCTAGAGGCAGGTGTGATCATACCTTCATCATCACCTTGGGTATCGCCTATAAATTTGGTTCCTAGGAAAGATGGTACAACCCATTTCTGTATCAATTATGGTCATCTTAATGAGGTAGTAACCCATGATAATTTTCCGGTTCCGAATATCTCTGACATTTTTGATAATATGCTGGGAGCAACTCAGTTTTCTATAATGGATTTGAAGTCTAGTTCTTGGTAGATTCCAATGGCCACCAACGACATTGAGAAGACAGTGCTCATTTTCCCAGCTGGGCCATTTGAGTGGACTAAAATGCCCTTTGGTTATAGGAACTCAGGTGCTGTATTTCAGAGAGTGATGAAAGCAGTTTTCCACAGGTTTGTAGGCAAATTCATGCATGTGTTTGTAGATGCTATTGTGGTGTATTCTACAAGTCAGAAAGAACATGTTCATCATTTGACGCTTGTAATGGAAAGGTTGCACAACCACAATCTTCAGTTGAAGTGCAAGAAGCATGATTTCCCAAGCAAGTCAATTGATCTGCTAGGTTATCTTATTTCCACAGATGGTATCTCACCTCAGATACAATATTAGGCATCACTGATTATTATAGGTCATGTGTACCCCTAATGTATCTAATGAAAAAGTACAGATGATTTGAGCGGGGAAAAGAGCATCAGGTGGCATTTGACAAGTTGAAAAACTTGCTGTGCATTGAGACTGTACAAACCTAACCTGATCTGTCGAAACCCTATCAGTTATACACTGGCACATTTTCTTACACAATAGGTGCAATTTTAGTGACCATGGTATGGAACGAGTTATCCAATATGTGAGCAGCACTCTCAAGGAATCCCAGATTAACTGGTCAGTTATTGAGAAGGAAGCTTACACTGTGGCCTATGCACTTAAGAAATTGTGTCCCTATCTATTTAAGGCCAATTCTACCATGTTTACAGATCACAAGCCACTGAAAAGTCTGTATGTGGGAGAATACGAAGGTCCAATGTTGGGCAATATTGAATAGATAAAGGGTACCCATAATATCCGTGCAGACCTTTTGTCTTGGCTGAGACAGCCTCCTGAAACCATGACGTTTGACACTGGTGATTATGTAATTCCTGAGGTGGAGAATGGAGTCCTTCCCTATATACCAATGCAGGTATGTGGAATTCCGTACCAGGAACTATGCGATGAATAGTTAATTGAGTTTCCAGATATGTTCGTCGATGTTCCTGATGAACATACAGTGCACAATGGAACATTTTACTGTACTTTTGCCCCATCAGCATTGGATGCTGAAATCATCACCCAGTATTACCCTCTAAGAATTGCAGGACATAAAGGACTGCAGAAGACTTTGAGTCTTATCCGTGATGCTTCCCATTGCAAATCCTTGAGGAAAGATGTTATTGAGATGTTAGACTAATGTGCCACATGACAGGTTAATCACCCTGTTAACACCCATCCAGAGTATACTGAGATGCCAATGGCGAAGTACTTTGGACAAATTATTGGCATGGATTTAGTAGGCCCATATGTTGAGTCAACTAAAGGGAATCGATACATTCTAACTATAGTTGATCACTGCTCAGTCTGGGCAGCGGCATATCCTTTTCCTTCAAAGCAGGTAGAGGAAATTAAAGTTAAATTCTTTAACAAGTATTGCATGAGACATGGCATGTCCGAGATCTTGATAACCAACCAGGGAGGCGATTTCAACAAGATTACGGGATTGATGATAGAAGAACAAATCCTTACCAACCCCAGTCCAGCGGTAGAACTGAAACGTTTAACCGTACCTTTAAGGAACGAATTCAGTAAGGCATAAATAAGCAGTCCAGAGCTTGCTAGGATGAATTAGGTTCTGCCCTTTTAGCTTATCGTAACACTCGTCATGCTACAACAGGTTATACACCATTTTACCTCATGTATGGCAGGTGCGGCAGATTGCTAATGGCGATGGCTGTGGATGGTTTTCAGCATTTGGGTGATCGTCTTACTGGTTTAAATAATGCTTTGGTGAGAGCTCGTGAAAATCCTGAACATTGACGAGAGCATCATCGCCAGGCTATCAATGAGAGAGCCAATGCTGCTGAGTTCAAGGTAAGAGAATATGTTGTTGTAGTGGCAATCGAGCCAATTAATCTAACAACTCAGAATGATCCCAAATGTGAGATCTATCAGATCAACGATGCTGTATCGCAGATACGACACCAAAGTTCCGGTAAAATTCGAGTCTTGAATGTATCTAAGCTTCGAATTGTTGATCCTGAAATGTGTTGGGAGAATATTCGGGAGCGACCCATTAAGAAACCTTTTAAGGTTACCGTGGATAGTCACCCAGTCCTGGAAAAGGTAGTTCAATTCTGCAAAGAACCACAATTTCCTATTCTAGTTCCCGAGGGAACAGCTGGCCTGTCAGGTATTTCCCAATATCCTTGTCGAACAAAAAAACTGGATCGAGTGGCCATGGAACCGATAATAGTAGAACCGACCATTACATCAATTCTAGATATAGACATACCTTTTGAGCATGAGTCATCAGCAGATGAACTGATGCCAAGTATTACTGATGACACATCTGAAATGAGTGTAAATGATGACAGTGTGGGACATGTTTATGGCAGAGCTCCAAATTCCGAGTATAATTTGTGGAAATGTCACCATAATCCAGTTTATTTCAGAAAACGTTGGAAAATTCCATGCATCAGTGTAATCTAAACTTTTAGCACTTATCACAATGGATCAATCTGTGATAGTGTTCTGTTAGCCGTGTTTATTTTCAACTACTTCGGTATCAGAGGAGCAACATCGCCTGGTATTCAAAGTATTAAGAATGGTATATTACTTACCCAACATATGCCGACCAGTTTTAGTGATCAAGTTAAATTCATCCTCAAGGTTAATCCAATTGCTAGTGATAGGATGTTATTATCTGAACATGATATGATTCATTTAACAAGTCGATTGATATGTGCACACAAACTGGCCTGTGAACTGTTAACAGTCAGTGATACCACATCCCGACAATGTCGTGGATTTCTAAACTTTACAGGCAACATAGCCTCTTCTTTGTTCAGAGTTGCCACTAGAGGAGACGTTGAGAAACTAAAAGAAATTGTTAAAGACTCAATGAGAAAGACGAACAAAATAATTCATTATACTAATCAATTAATGATACATATTAAGCATTTATATGCAGAAGTCAACGTTAATAGAAATTGTATTGAGGACTTGACTGACGCTCAACAGAACATGACTTTACAAGTTGATACCCGCAAAACTGACTTCATAAAGTGAAAGCAAAATCTGTTCACCTTAATAAGCACATGCAATTGACTTGATAGAAGGCACTGGCCACGAGTATTGCCTAATGGAAATGAAATTCCGTCATCGCCGAACAGCCTCATTAGAATTAGGACATTAAACTGAGGAGCTATTCAGCCCTTCTTATTTAACTAGCTTGTCCCATCATATAGACGCTAGTGCAAATTTAATTACTCCATTTCGGTGGTATTATCATAATGTTATTGTGTGGCCATTGTGGAAGGATTCGAAGTCCTAGCATTTTGCTGCAGTATTACCATCAATCGATGATGGTAATTATGTTAAACATGGAGTGCACTCGTGGCTTGTTCTCTTGTCTGTGTCTGACCATTTTGGGCATGTTAAATTGACCATAGTTAATATTGGACTCGATACACATACAGGATGTTACTTCACCCCGGACAAGTGTCACGGTGATAGCCTGTGTGTGTGGGGGGGGGGTCCGTGCGTGCGTGCGTGCGTGCGTGAGTGCGTGCGTGCGTGCGTGCGTGCGTGCGTGTGTGTAAGGGTAATCTGCAAATCAACAATTTCCATCTTCCTTGTCTTTTGAACATATTGTCTGACACAACCAATCCAGCATGTCAACGACACCAGTAGCAAGTTGTTTAAGGGACAGCACCGGGATGGTACAGACATTCATGGAAACCGTGCATTGTTTAGGTAAGCGAACTGCAGGGCATGTCCTCGCCAGTTGGATATATGTGCTAAATCCCAGTAAATGTGCATATAGTGGATCAGGCTGAGATTATAGGCCAATTATGGCTTATGAACATAAATATACCAAAATATTGCCAGTTCTGAACATGACTAACATAAATATATTGGATGTCTTAAACCATACCCAAATTATTAAACACCTGAAAATCGTCAAATGGGAACATTTACATAAAGTTAAAATGGTCAGGCTGACACCTTTATCCGATGTAGATACCGAAGCTATTGGTATCAACGAATTAGGATGTAGTAACATTATTGTTATTGCTTTGTCTACATGTATTGTATTAATATTTGTTTTATATATTTACAATCAGTGCAGCATCGTTTCAAAATTAAGACCTTGCTGCATCAAATGTTTAAGTACGTCAAAAGAAGGCACTGGGCTGAAGCAGGACTGTCCGTACATCACCTAGGAGTGATCAACCCAGTTGAAGCAATGAAGGACCAATGCGGGTGGACAGTCATACAGAGCATGGCATTCCATTATCGGTTCTGGCAAGTCCAGTACCGCAGATCATGGGTATATCTTTAGATGAACCTTTATATCTGGTTACCCAACAAGTACCAATATAACGTATTCTTCTGTTACGGTAATTGTATTGTACCAATTTGTACTAATTTTGCTCACCTTGTTGTATTACGACATGCTGTTATGTCACTCTGTGCCACCATGTCATTTCATATTTAATGTTTACAGAATTTCTTTTTATTATGATATGCCTTTAAAGTATTTAGTCATAATGCGCACCTAGCTTACACTTTAAGTTGTCCGGCATGAGGGTGATGAAATCATTGGGCAAGCCTCCATCATGGCTGATGCGTCTCCGATGTGTACTCAATTTTGAGGCATGTGAATGCATGATGAAAGCAAGAGGATGATGAATTCCATGGGCGAACCATCCTCTGTGCTAAGCATACATTACTAGTGTGATGAACTCCATGTGAAGCCATCTAATGTATGCTGACACATACAAGGACTAATTACAGTATTGATCTATTGTTGATATTCATGTATATTGTTTTGTTATGTTATTTCTTTTTATGACCACATTGATTTAGCATCATGGTTTGTAAGCTAAGTAATGTGTATAATTGCTTTGGATGTTGTAGTCATTATATATATATATATATATATATATATATATATATATATATATATATATATATATATATATATATATATATATATATATATATATATATATATATATAGTGATATTCTGTAGGATAGGACACGTCATGAATATTCGTTGCAGGGATGTGGTGTGTAGGCTATAGATGGTGCACTGCTAGTTAAATGAACCGGTCATTTAACTTAGGCTGATGCACATATGTAAATATCGGATCTGTGGATTAACTACCTGCAGCAAGCGCATTTAGGGTCACATCCTTAATCGTGAATATTCATAACATCATCGTCATAATACATCATCATTGTCATCATCATCAAGTCGGACCAAAGCATATAGGTTGCTATAGACAGGGTAGAGTGATGTAGAGTATTTATGTAGTGCATATTTATATCATGTCAGGATATCCGATTACCACCACTGCTATTTCTTGTCTTCTTCTTTTCATTCGCTGATCATACCGCCAGTCCTGTAAGTGACTATCGACATGATCATAAGCGCTAAGTGCGTGGATCCATGGTTTATTAGAGTGCGCCGTGCAGCCTGGAACCTCCGTCTTCAGCACTCGAGGTTTCTATCAGGGTTACCTCACCCTTACCTCCTTTAGTCGCCTCGTACGACACACAGAGGATACGGAAGGTGTATTCTAAGCCCCACCTACAGGGCAGACTATTTCTTGTAACATGCATGCTGTATGTATAATGGGAGATATTATTTTATAAGGTCGTTTGTGAATGATTATAATTGATGGTATTAGATGGACAGATTGAGTTAACTATGTTGTATATTTATCTTCTGTAAGTTGGTTGCTACAGTCAAGTTTTGTCGTTTTACAATTAGAATTCAGAACAAATGATTTTAATGATTTTATTTTGATCTTAATTTCGCTAAAAAACTATGAAACAATAATTGGATCTTTTACCCTCTTTAGGCTAGGAGCTGGTTCCAGCATTTCTATGTAGGATACACACTCTACGGTGGTAAGACACTGTTGGTTTAAGTATGGAGTGACCTTAGGGTAAACACTTGGTACTTAACACAGCGAAGTCTTGTGACACAACCAGGTGAGAGAAATTAGTAGATGACCTGAATAGAGTGTGTAGAAAGCAGTTCTATGATTCAGACCAACGTGGAGGCTCATGCCATATATGTATTTATGGTAAAACCTGGAATGTATGTGGCATGTCATAGATCACCTAAGAGTATGTCATGACGGCTCATAACCATTGTTTCCAGTTCCCAAATATGAATTGTAAAATAGTGAAGTAATTGTGATAGTTCACTATGGGCTCGGTTAATGCTTTTGTCATACTAGAACAGGAACGTGGGAAGCACAAAGTATGCATGGAATGAGGGTTTGACGAGTCTTGTCTAAACAGAAAAGTTTACATAATCTGTCAAGAGACCTCACTTGCATGCTGGTTCCAGCTGGTTTAATCCAATCATCATTAGTGTGCGGGAAGAAGAAGAGTGTTAACCAATCAAAGTAGTTAGATTGGGGAAGATCCCTAGGGAAACCCTCAATGACGTCATCATTAGTGGAGTGCCATGTGCGAATATGCTTTTACAGTATATATATATATATATATATATATATATATATATATATATATATATATATATATATATATATATATATATATATATATATATATATATATATATATATATATATATATATATATATATATATATATATATATATATAGACGTGCATGCCATGATAAAATTAAGTTCTTAATCAGCAACGCTTTAAACAAATGGTCTGAACATGCTCTAACAAGTTGTACCATCAGTGTGATTTTTATTTTCAGCTTGAATTTATATATAATTGTTAGCATTAGCTTATAGATAGAAATATTAATTTAGAGTTTGTAGATTCATTAAACCTGCAATATGGCTGTTACTTTGTTTTCAATTATTAAAGCTTAGTTACTAATTTACAAACATTATCGTTATTCAGTTATTACATTATTTGAAGAAACAGTAAAGGCAGACCACCTTCCCAAACTTGATTCAATTCCAGAACCGTGAGTGGTCATTCCAATAATATATATGACACAAAATTTTCAAGGTGTCCTTAGGGGCAGACATCGTATCTTTATCTCTATAGGGTATGTGTGGATGGTCAGTTAAGGTTGAATGCCTCAAATGTGTGTGTTGGCAGTCTGCTATTACTATTAAGCAAACATATCCCGCTAACTTGGAGATCCAGACTGCAAATGACAAGCAAGCTTTGAAAGGTTAAATACGGAATGCAGAGGTAGGCTAACAATAGTTTTTTTTGTTAAATACCAAGTTATGTTTGTGGTCTATATAGTCAGACATTAGAACCATGTGTGCCCCCACCCACCCCACCCCCTATAACTAGCATGCTTAGACCTCTTCTTGAAAATGCTTTCTTGGGCATACACCTAATGGTAGGGCCCGTTTTCATATATGTAATGTGGTTGAATGTTATGCAAATACATGTAGAATTTATTTGTAGTCGCTGTCATCTGGACATGGCTTCACTGTACTTAGCGAAATTGCCCGCATGGCTGCGGTATACTGTAAGATGTAGATATGTGTATATAATTAATAAGTGACTTGTCTGATATCATCAGTTCCTCGTGGTATAAAATTGTATAAAATGATGTTTTTAAATAATAGATTAGATAAATTAAATTGCCCGTGTAACCTAATTCTTTCTTGTTATTTTGCTAAAATAAAATTTGTCAATTAATATATTGATACTATTGTAGAATGTATTTCTTAGAGAATTATTACACTTGTATGTATGTGCACATTGATATAATTCTGTTACATCTCATAGGGCAGGAAACACGCCACAATAGGGTGTAGGATAATCAGTTTCTTCAACACCTGCTCAAAGGAGACGTATCTGATCGCTCACGCAAGTACCCAACGTCATATACAGATAAGTCACATGTTAGCTGCTGGCGGAATCAAAATGACATATATCTCCATCAGAAAGTTTGAAATGTCTGTCACAAAGTTTATGAATTGTATGTTTTTGATGAACTTACAATTTAATCAACATTATGATTACTATTGTGGAACTAACATGACTGGAAACTGTTTCTGCCATAAAGCTGCTGGCCAAATTAGTTTCTAAATATTTAGCAGGTGACCTGTATAGTTACCTTAACAATAATATATTTTCTAGGAATTTAGGATTCATTGTTTCAAATCGATATCAATACGCGTATGCAGTGTGCAGAGCTTGGGTATAAATTGACTAGGCATACATAGAATCTGATCCTTTGTATTGTAATGCATACAAAACCACACTCGAAAGGAGATGAGATATTATTTTTTGTTAGAGGAAGTCTGGGTACATCCATTGTTTGGAGATTCATCCTGCCTATTTTCACCTAAACACAGTCATCTGCGAAGGTAAACCTTTATTTCTCTTGTCAATTTTGACTGAAAACCCAATGTCTGGCATGGTTGACCTTTATTCATGTCTTTTACCCAGTTTGTTGAGCCAGTTAAATACCGTTATGTGTGCTTATGTTTGCTTAAGAACATTCTCTTTATTGTCCATGAATACAAAATGATGTATAGAACCATACCAAGATAATGATGCTTTTTGTTTCAACACATATGAGGATTGGGAGAAATGATGTCACATTCGTAATGGATACATCACAATGAAGCAATCTGATTGAATCTCATCAGATAGTTAATTCCACTGACATCACATGAATGACGTTTACCACCAATAGCTACGACAAGGTGGTCCAGACCACTGGCATGCAAGACTTTCACAACGCTGTGGCAGAGAGCTTTCTTATTATTCATAGTGAACGTTTATGCTTGCTTACTCTGAGTAATTGATGTAAATGAACTGTGAACTTTTACTTGAAAACCTTCGAAAGTATTTGTGTTATTCACGCCTTTATTAAATCGATTATTGTATTTTTTAACACAATGGCAATTGTTTTCCACCAAGTTTTTACTGAAGACTGTGCATGTCGTGTACCACCAGATTGCAACAACTATCAGTAACATGCCATCAAGCATAATAGCACTTGAAGGTCTGATTTCAGCTACTAGGACCTTTGCCAGTAGGTCAACGTTACTTCCCAACAAGTTCAACATGGTGTTCGCCTTTGCTTTCCTTAATGTACTAGCCAGGAATTGAACTGGGCACTGAAGAAATACCTTAACCAGTGATGCGTTTCACCTCCATAGATATTGATAGAATAATAATAAACAATTGTCTAAGGATATGTTCATCAGCAGATAAACTAACAATTCTCTGATAGACTGATAGACATATACCAATATTTTGAGCTTGAATTGCTTCATGAGTTTTCATTGTTATTCACAAGTGGTTGGGTAAGAGAACATAACAACAGTCCATGTTCACAAAGAATAAGAGCCAGTCAAGAGGCATTTGCTGATGTGTCAATAGATGCTTTTTCTACTCATCTGCATCTGCATGTGTATAATATGGAGAATAATTACAATACTTTCCAAAATAAAAATATCTTAAACAATCCACTGTGAGAATATTTCCCAAATGCATATGCCATTGCTTGAACTTGACAGCTATGCATCAATTGCATTTCAGCTGTCCCAATAGTATGGCAATAATGCCTTCATCAGCTTATTTCACCCGTGCTTTTCAAATCTCCTCTCAGCGCTCGAACATCGGGGAGTTAGACTTTGTGACAACCAAGCATGGCTAACAGCCAATATTGAGACAAAGAACATGTCACGTAATGATTGCAATACTAGACCCCTTCTCTAGTCAATGATTCTATCAACGAATCAAGCATACACCTGACCAAGCAGTGACATGATTTGTCGGAATGTGATGAATGAACCAGACCACGGCTGAACATGCAACTTGACTTCTTTGCTAAATTCCCTTTTCAACATGCGGCAGGGAAAAATTCAGTCATCAAGGTTTAACAAAGGTTTTCCTAGCAATATCATCGCAACTATTGATACAATCGTATTGAGTTAGCAATGGCAAATGAAATGTGTTTTTCATTAAAAAAATGTTGTGTAAAAAATAGCTATATTGTTAAAAGATTCTTTATACACTGTATTCTTATGATAGCGGATCATTATTTGCTCTCAAAGATAATCCATTGTAAATAGATATACGTGTGTGTGATGTGATCATGTAAAGGGAAGGATTAGGCAACCCGGAACCAGTAAAATGCCGCCCAGGCTATGCCACCGCTTCCTGTATGGAAGGCTATTCTCAATGGGCGCACAAGGGAAAGAATGTCTAACACACGATTTACCCGCTTTGCACATGCACTGGGCCACTGAGAGTACCCCACATAATATACAGGATTTTTCATTGCATGGGACATGAACTCTTTTCACGACATCTTCTCCGAAATAATGGCCATGATCACAAACGTTTCTGGGAGTGTTTGACACCATTAGAGGTCCCACTTGCTCAAGAGTCTAATCAAGAAGAAAGAGACCCCTGAATCCATGAATTCCTGTGATACACTCGGATAAAGATAGCAAAGTACATGACCTCACAATTGAATGTCTGTCTTCTGCTGAATGATGCTGAGGCTGGCGCCTACATATAGACAATCACCGATTGGTTGGAGATAACGCTAAGAAGCCAGCCATTCATCAAAAGATAATGTGATGCGGACAGAGAGTATAAAAGCTGCTCATTCTTCAATGCGAACCATTGCAAAACCCATCTATGTATTCGTGCTGTTGCATCGTCAACGACCCTGATCGATGGTACTTGTCCACTTCTCTGCTCTACTATCTGACAGAGAAAGCACAGCAAACCTTCTGAGACAAACCGCTCGGAGAGGGGCGTTATTTACAAAGTGGACAGCATGAAGACCTCCATATTGAAAGGCCACGAAGTAAAAGCTAAATAGTAAAATCTTAAATGTACCAATCTATTTCTCTATTCTTTACAGATTCTTAGATATACCGCCTTAAGTGCAATTTAATTTCATCCTGCTCTTTTAGCAGCTGTTTCTTTTTCGCTTGGGAAGCTATCTAAAGGAAATTTTATGTCTTAGCCATTATCTGCTGATGACAATCTCATACCCCGCTCAACGTGAGGACAAACACCAGCATTATATGGAGGGTTGCTTTCTAACACTGGTAAATATAAATAAGGACGTTCACCTTTTTACCACGTTTCTAGTGTGCGATGCCCTTTGTGCTTCACACAGTGTAAAGAAATTAAACAATGCTGTGATAGTAGACGCACTTTCCTCCACCAAAAAGGCTATCTATTCACTTGTTCTGTAGATCCTCTTCAGCGGATCCACTTCATCCCCCGCCTTATCGCCCACAAATGGTACCATCCTACTGCCGCAACTGGCTGAAGACAGTTGCACAACCCATTTATGATAGACAATCCCAGCGGAAGAATTATCCTTGCCAGCTTTGCTTCAAAGCGGAACTAAATTGATGGTATAATGCGACAAGGGTCCTGTACTTAGCCACTCATCTGAAACGAAACTTCCTTCAGGTATTAATGGACCTAAGGATAAACGGTAAACCGTTCTTTACTCAGCTTAGGGCCAGGCCTCAGGGACGCTTTGGCGACAGCGCTGAAGCAGAAACCAGCCACAATCTCCTCCAGACATTGCACTGGGAGGCCAAATAAACCCACCCGGAGATCGGCGGTTGCGTCAGACATTTGGTGATGTGGACATATGGCTCCCTACATGGAAAAACTCAAAACTCGATTCTTATCAACAGTTTTATCGAGGCATTGAGCGGGCACCCTGATCTCACCGCTTATATCACGCAGATATAAGAGGCATACAGAATTGACTAATGCCGAAATACGCATTAATAATATCTTGAATAGAGAAGCCATCCAACGAAGAACAATTTCTCTGATAGAGAATATAGAAGAAGGACAAGTCACCGCAGCCATGGTATATAAAGTTACCAGACCACTCGGGTCCAGTAAGAAGTAGAATAATCAGCCACATGCCACTAATCCTGTCACTGATTCTGCTTGCTGCTCCGACTGCTCTAAACAATTACTGCCCCTCTGCCTGGCACTGCTCCTACTCAGATGGATGCTTTAGCGAAACACGTACAAAATATCTCGTCCTGCCCAAGAGCACTGATCCTGGTCAATTGCCGATGGAAGAAAGTCTCTGTCAGATAATCACGCCGATATCAGACTTGAACTCCCGCAGCACCTCTATGCAAAATACAATGGTGGATGTTGACATGGCAAGCCACCGAGAACCGTGCCAACCCTAGATTAACACCTGCGGGGGATTCGTCCAACTTACTCAGGCACTAGAATGCCTCTCCGCCCTCCTTCTAGATCATGTTTTCACTATGTAAAAAATCCATCCATACCTACATCTTCCACCGCTGAACTTCTCAATGATACTGTAGAAAGTGAGGATTCGCTGTTTCCCATCCTTTTCCACTGAAAAATGGGACACTCAAGAAAACGATCCGCATCTTAGACCTGTAAAAACGTGTTTATGTGTACACGAGCATCCTTCTCATAAGCTAATCTCATCCACCTCCAGTGCCACTATGTATTACCATCAATACCTCGATGAGTTCCGCCTGCACAATGGTATACTTTATTACCACAACTGTCCACCAAGACCTGCACGACTTTGTTACAAACATATATAGTAAGCGCCTTTTTGGAATGTGTTTTGCTGTGATGGGAAGCCTTATGAACTCGGATAACAGAAACAACTATATTCTCATTCTTCAAGATTAGTTCACCAGATTGATGGAAGCCTTTGCCCTCCTGAATCAAGAAGTTGCTACTGTCGCCAATGACCTGGTAAGCCAGCATTTCTCCTACATTGGAATACCCCTAGAAGTACACTCAGATCTACACTCGGGGTCTAACTTCGAGGGTCGCATTTTTCAGGAACTCTGCTGCCTTTTGTACATAGTGAAAACACGGACCACGACTTTTCACCCACGTAGTGATGGTATGGTAGAACGATTCAATCAAACGCTCACCACCATGCTAACAACGAATACTCAGCTACAATGCTGCGATTGGGACATGCGTCTTGCTTTCGCAATGATGGCATATCGCACTACTGTCCATTCTGTTACTGGATTCACACATGTGCATATGATGGTAGGTTGCGAATTGTCACTACCGCTGGACATCGTGATGCCTCATGCCCCTGGAGAACTAAACTCCTCATCTCTGTATGTAGAATTGCTCCATCAACGCTTGGACGATGCGCATGAAAGTGTATAAGCACACATTCCAGAGCTAATTAATGAGAGAAAGACCATTACACGTATGGTGAACAATACACTATAACCGACCACGTCTGGGTAGGTGGCCTGACTCCCACCACCACCTCGAAGCTAGTCGCAAATTGAGTTATCAGTGGAAAGGAGCATATACTGTCCTCCAGTGGAAATCAGACATAGCTTATCACATCCATATGCTGGGCAACAGAGAGGGTCTCCTCCACTTTGATCACCTTAAACCTTGTATGGAAGCAAAGAAAGAACTGTCGCTGGAGGTTGATGCCACCCAGTACTGACCATCAACAGTTCTACCACAATTGGAAGATATGCACAATCTACACCCGATCCTCCAAAGGAGGTGGGGGCAATATAATTGGCAACGCCAATCCTGAGTGGATAGCGGGAACTATGCGCTCAGGATAAATGCAGCCGCCCAACCCAGGGCGGCCTTTCTTAGCGAATGATATTGAATGTATGATGCACCCCACCGTCCAAACAACCCCAGTCCAATACTATCATCGGCTAAACATCCAATCCCTGACGACGGACCACCGAACTGCACTGATACCCCTGTTAAATACACAGTGTCGTTCCCTCGGATTTAGGGCCACTCCAACCTATATCTCGTGGCTGAATATCATGATTAGTCGTGGTCCCATTCCCCCGCCACTCTGATGCATTATTTCTACCACGTGACCTCCTTCCCCAGTCATGAGGTCAGGACCAAACATTCCCAGCCACCCCCAATCTAAGCCACTCAACACAGGCACTCCCTCATTGACACTCTGTCTACCCCATCCACGTATATTATTGTTAATTTTGAATTGAGTATATAAGAAGTGTGATATATTGTTAACGAAATACTTAACAAACGCTAAAAAAGACAGTAGTACAGGGTGACGTACTTGTGTAGCGCGGATCGACCGGCAGGTACGATCCATACGCAGCACATCTGGATATGGAGCGGCCAGACCGGATACGTTCCAATCACACCCCCACCCCACCCTGGGTAGGAAAGTGCATGTGCATAAAGCCATATACGAGAGGTTCGTAAAACGACTAAGTCCATGAGATCGCCTAGTGTGCATGCGTGGGCGTCAGATATTGCTTGCCAACGCTCGTTAGCATTGGAGAGAAAATCATCATATTGTGTATCGAGTTGGTACTTGTAATTCCTTTAAATTATATTCACCCATGGACCGAATGCAACGAGGATTCCAAATCTTTTTACCATTTTAAAATCGGTCCAGAAATGGCCGAGTTATCTTTAATTAAATCAGCAAATTCTTTTCAAAATATACAACTCCATAGGCTTTGTACATGCAATATACTCAGTGCATTGGTACGATAGCGCGTCACGTGACCGTTTCCCTGCCTCTGTAGCTCGCTCGCTGATTGGCTGTGGCGTTCCAGCTGTGACGTCACGAGTAGTATAAAAGGCGCTGGAAAATTTGATTCAAGAGTAGTCGGGAGGGAAAAGGTGGTGGTGAGATACCTGGTCTGAGAATAACGAGTTGAAGTTAACTGCTTACCGCAAGTAGGCTCCACTGCAGTGCCTATCGGTATTGAACACTCATCTCTCTAGGCTACTAATGACCACATCCGCATCGCAACTTTTTGCATGCTCGCGGAAAGATATCACCCAGTGGCAATAAAGAAATTCAAGTAAGGTGACCCAAGCTGCCATCCGTAGAGGGTCCTTCGTGCAGATGGACCTGTTGGCCCCGATGTAAGCTCGTCAGAGTATATAGGGCGAATGATGTGCTCGATGGATAACTCGTCAGATCTGCCATGACCACGCCGGCCAGTGGTGAATCAAATCCGCACATGTGCTATGTTCAACTTTTTGACTGCAGTCAGGGGACATTGCCTGATGCATCGCACGAGCTTTGCAGTGCATCTTAACTTTCATCCATAGCCCTTCATAACTCCAGGGCAGCTTTCAATTTCCGCACCAGTACGGAACTTTCAAAATACTGCTTAAATTATTAACTTTGTGCATAGACGTGACTAACTACTAGCTATTCTCATCCACAAACGTTCTTCTTCACTGTTCCTGAGAATGAACTGCATCGGACAGTTTGCCTGCAGTTTTGCCTAGCAGCTGACTTCAGTATAGTGCCATCTCGCAATCCAAATATGTGACGCTTCAATTACTGTGATTCCTGAACTTTTTCTGATGGCTAATAAATATCTGCCGGTCGACTGAGACCGCATTTTTAAGTTTATTATTATAATGTATATATTATTCATATTTTTGTGCCCATAAGCACTGTCAATGTCGTGTGACATTCTATTTTACTGTTTTGTAATAAGTTATGGCAGTGGCCATCCTATTTAAATATGGTTTGCTAGACAATAAAGCAACAACAATGGCATCACCTTGTTCCCCAACAGCATCACTTTTTCACTGAAGTCGCTGCTCATGATCTCCTTGTGCAAACATGACATGCAGTCGACTAAATCTGAACTATCTTAGCTCAGTAGGATAGATTTATAGTAGTAGGGACGATTACTCTGTAGGAGACATTTTGTGTAAGTATCTTTTCCGGGAGCAGCAGATATGTAACACCTCACACCGGTAAGGCTGTATAAATTGGCCATAAACCTTAAGGCCTCCGCTATATGAGTATGTGTCTCTGTCTACACTCTTCCAGCCTCCGGGCTTATTAATTGTTTGGACCTCGCTCTGTCTCGTTGTTTAGAGCTGACTATGAAACTATTGGGGTTTCAGAGCAGTTAGAAACAAAGTGACGATGACCGCATACACCTCCCCTTTATCTGTGGATAACCACGCCAAACTAGGAAGCACTGTGAAACGATTATAGTTACTGGCCTGCAGTGCATTTCTGGGCAAATTTACATAACTCTAATGACAGGTATATCGTTAGTTCCCCGGGTGCGGATCTCACATGATCCTCCCCCGACACGTGGGTGACGGACAGGACTCAGCTCTCCATCTAACTTTACAAGTGACTGGTTGCGGTCTTAGAACCCACCATGCCCTCACGGGACGGTCAATACAGTTGAATAGCTGCCTCTTTGTCCCCACCATAGACTTATTCGTGCTTTTCAATGCTCAAGTACTGTGACTTGATCTTGTGCTGCTATATGTGAGCGTGACGCAATGGTTACGGGATCATTATATGATTCTGGAGCTTTCACCTCATGGTATATCCGCACACTGTTTAACTGAGGGGGATACGCTGTAGGGTGATCATACGATCACCGAGCATTCTCGCTTGTCAGGCTTAGATGTTAAAGATAATTAGCTTACACTGCCATTTGCGGATTAACCTAGATCTGGACCCAAAAGCTAAATGTTAGGATAGGATCTAGCAGAAGGACTGCATAAATAAATCGGCAACTACTAATTCAGTATCTTTGAACTTACATAGGATGATGGTGTTGAATTCTGCAGAAATCATCCACCTCATCTTCACGTAATACATCGTGCATCACATTAAACTTATAATTTCACTAGGCTGACCCTTTTACTCGCATAGGTTGAACAAGAGAGTGGCCCTTTTGCCATCTCTCTTCCTCCGCTTCAGCATTGTAGGCATTTTCCTGTGATGGAGGCCCACGTGAGGCACTTTCCTCCGGCAACAAATAATGTTTGTGTCAGGGGTTAATGTAGTTTATATTAAACTTGCTATGTAGCCACGTTAGGACACTCCTTAGCAGGGATGCCTCACCGATTATGATCTATGCGGTACCTCTGGCGAGGTCCATGATGACGAGTCGTTAACTGGACCCTATGTACTTGATTTCTCTCTTGTAGCAGCAAACGAGTACAATTGTTGGACTGCAACGTTTTAATTATTGTATGTATTTATTTATGTCCCCACCCTAAATGGAGCAGGGGGACCGTCACACCAATAGTGAGGATGAGGCCGTGAGGTTCAACTTCCATGGGATGGTCGCACGGCCCCACTAGAATGTGAACGTTCCACCACGCTACACATGATTACAGCTCACAGTCATTATCGCTGTCAATGAGGTGATTCCCGATGTGGGAGAACGTAACAAAACAATAGCTGTATTGTTGATACAACCGGAGACGCGTAGTCTGACACTTCCTCATGGCTGACAGCATAAAGTAATTAAACAACACTGCCATCTGAGACGCGCTTCACTCTGCCAAAACGCCATTTCTTTGCTTGTTCTGTAGATCCAGCGCACTTCACTTGGACCGCCCCTAGAGCTGTGCAATATACCGATCTCACACCGTAAACCAGTTCAATATGATGACAGTTTGCAAACCGTCATAATCATGCTCAAACCGAAAAACCTACTTTTCGGTTTAGCCAATACTGATTAATCTGTTTTTTACTGTTAAGTCGGCTTGCTTTTTCTGTAAATACACGTTTCAAAGTTTGAAATCGATTCCGACACACATAGCAATGCTATAGATATGGTAGATGGCCCTGGCATATGATCTTTGGACAATGTTTGGGGAACGGCTACCACCGTGACTTTTCCAAGATGGCCGAGGTTAATATCCATTTTCTTGCTCTGGACTAGATAATTATGAAACAAAGTATAATATGCTTCCTATTAAATTGAAGCTTATTAAAATGCATTGCTAAATAGTCCCCTAAAATTACGTTTTATCTACATTTGATAATGTATTGTGAAGCTTAAGTTGTGTCACGTGGATTACATAGTTAAAATATGACTTCTGTTTTACTGCAATGTTTACCATACTGCATATCAAAATAAAGTTTATGAAAGTGCATCTTCAGAAAAAAACATTTAGTTTTCCTCTGCAGTTAATGATAGCTTGTTATTCATTGTTAAATCTACATGAAAATGTGTATAATTTGTAATTCCAAGCACATTCCCACAATATACAGGGAAGCTGTTGAATATTTAGAAACACATTTTGGAGGAACCCGTTGCTACCATAAATAGCACCAGTTTCCATTCAAATCTATTTCAAAATATTCCCCATAATATTTTTTACAACGCTAGATGATTTATCACATTTGGTCTCTCTGTTTCAAATTGTTATCTATACACTTTTCTGAGACGCACCACAATTTGACCAAACAAAGCACGTGTCCATCATAGTTAAGCATAATGGTGTACACGCAATGAAATAACTTGTGTTAGTTTTCTTATTTGCAAGATGAACTAGACCCATTCAGAAAAGCATATATACGCATATATTCTAATTACGCAAAGTATAATAATATGTCTATCTTTCAGAATCACCCCCAATTATTGTACAGAGAATAAAAGATACACCACCGGCTCTAATTTTCTACACAAATCTGAAAGAAATGAAATAGCCAATTCCAAATTTACAATTTATATCAAAGCTACTAGAAGCGGTCGTGCTACACCAGCACACAACCATCTAGGTAAGAAGAACCTGAAAGAAAAATTCCAATCTGCTTACAAACGCATTCACTCAACTGAATCAGCGCTTCTTCATGTCCAAAACGACGTCCTTAAGGCTATCGACATAAGGTCAGGCAGTTATGTTAATGATCCTTGGTCCTACTGCAGCATTTGGTATAATAGAACATAGCCAGCTAATGCATCACCTTGACACATTATTCGGTATTCATGAAAAAAAAATGGATTGATTTCATAATTATTTGACTGGTCGCAAACAAAAGGTCTATGTACAGAATAAGTCATTTACATCGAGAAACATGAATTTGTTGGTGCCACAGGGCTCTGTTTTAGGTTCCATGTTACATACTTCCTACACACTTTCACGCACAGCTCCATCCATGTGTTCACAGATAACGCACAGCTTTACTCTGCATTTAAACCAAACAGTATGAGTGAATGGACAAATACCATCACAAGCACGGAACAATGTATTTCAGAAATTCGTGGTTGGATGAAGAGTGACATGATAAAGGCAAATGACTCAAACACTGAACTGATTGTTTTCAGATCTCATCAAAGCCTCACCAAATTAGACTGTATTCACGTTAAAATTGGTGATAGTATTATACCAGCAAGTACAAGTACCTTGGAGGTTATATAGAGTGGCAACGAAATAATGGATAAACATATAACATCTGTTATCAGAAGTTCAAATTTGCAAATCAGGAACATTTGCCATATATGCCGATATCTCATGTTTAATGCTGCAAAATGCATTGTACATGCATCATCCAGAACATTCCGGGGGTATTATGACAATTTACTTCTCTACCGCCTTCCAAATGTAATTCTACAAAAACTGCAACAGGTGCAAAACACAGCTGCAAGTTTGGTGATACGAACATCAAAATTATGAAATATCTCAACAGCCTTGCGTACTCTGCACTGGCTACCAATCACCAAACATATTGAATTTAAGATGTTATCATTCACATAAAAATTCTTGAATGGATTAGCTCTAACGCACATTTCTGATCTGCTAGTAGAACACCGGGCAACCAGAAAAATCTAACTGACGACATTACTACGGTTGCTGCAGATCAAAAGATAACATGATTGCTTGAGTTTATGCTGCTCACCGAATAGATGGGGGAGTTGTGATTGGAACATAAATTTTCGATCTATGACTGTCAGAAACTGCGTTCGAAAGAAGCTTCAAATATTTTAATTAATATACATGATGACAGATGCGACCTCCAGCAACAAGGACAAGGCAAAGAGTCTACATATGACTGAACGACAAAATCAAGGGGGAGAAAGATGTCACCTGCACGTCGGTCTCTTCCGTAAGTACCAACCTTGTTGGGAAACTAAGTCATCAAGGATTGTGGGCTGGCATCCGCATACAGAGGCAAGTCTGATTATGTCTAAGCTTCTTCAAACAACAACATGTGCTCGACATCTTCGGACGATGTGATCTTCCCAGGAGTTTACCATAGCTACGTGGCATGCACGTAGTCTGAGTGCAACATCAAAGAGACAAACCGCAGCTCCAGACTGTGAACACCATAACATCGATATTAGATGCATTCAAGGGACTACAGTAGCTACAGACAGGCCATAAGCTAGTACTCATGGAGCAAAAACAGGCCACATACCGACGTTTAGGCTTCGTAATCGGACCAAGTGTCATAGACCATGTCATTAGTTTTGGATACGTCAGTGATCGTGCTGCGTCCATTGGACTGGCTATACCTACGTGAAAATGCACCACAACTTAGTATGGCATAGTCACCACGTATGGCCCAACTACGGAAAAAGCCAAACAGAATCCAGCAATAATAACTTCCATTTATGCAGAACTGAGTCCACCATTACAATCCCAGCTGGATGGCAACTGTTTGTGTGTGGAGATTTCAACTCCAAGACCGATAAACTTGGAATTGCGGACAAAAGTTCAGGACTTAGCCTATGGAAGGGATCACATGGAGAGGGCACACGCAGCAGCAATGGAGATGTATTGGGGGCATTCCTTAGTTCCAAAGGCCTATTTGCCACAAATACAGCTTTCAGACACCCATGCCGTCACCGGACAACGTGGACCAGACACATTGCTGACCACAAAACCACACACGCTTTTAAGGCTATAACAGCTGTCTTCAACCAAATTGAGTTCAAACTATGCAAGACAGAAGCAAAACCCTTACTTCGGAATGTTTGTTTCTATGGAGGTACATACCTCAATTCTCACCACAAGCCAGTCATTACACGCCTTCAGATGAATGATCTCTACGTAATGTATGCACGCCAAATAGGGTAGAGTATAGGGAAAGAGGGTAGAGTCACCTACAACATACCCAAACACATCAGCGACACTGAAACACAAATATCATACAAAAAGGACCTCGGGGAGCTAATAGCTAACATCGACGTCAGCTCTGATCCAAACGAAGCCCTAACCGAAATATTGAAGTCTATGGAATCATTAGCTACCAGCACCATAGGTGTTCTTAATAACAACCGAACGTGGTATACTGACGAACCTCTAGTAATAAAACTGTCAGCAGAGAAGATCGTTTTATGGCTGCATATCTATCAGAGTGGCCAAAGTGAAGACTACACAAAACTATGACAGGGGCGCAATAACATTCTGCGCCACATTAGCGAATGCTTACAAGATCTCGCTATACAATAAGCAGAGTCTCTGGCAGAAGAAATCACGGTCACGGATGGCTGTCACAAAATGTTTCCGGCAGTGCGAGCCCTGAGGGTTACTGACTACACACAACCACTCAATGCACACTACTCTGAAGGATACTTTATCGGGACTGACCAGGGCAAAGCCGAGGCGATTCGAAAATGGTTCAAGGAACACTTCACTGACCAAGATGATGAGCTCTTGCACTGGTTCTCTGGAGAGGTCAGGCCATTACTAACACCAATTAAAACAGCAGAAGTTGAGAAGGCACTTAAAGCCCTGAAAAATGGTCGTGCATCTGGGCCTGCTTGCATGAGCAATGAACTATTCAAATATGCAAGTCACATTATCTCAAAATCGATCACGCACCTAATCAATTCAGCTTTTATGCACCACCTTCCCATCGACGCTGTAAGCCAAGGCACCATTATCGTCCTACCCATGCCCAAGAAGCCAATCGCAACCCGCCCCACCCGCCAGCCAATCCTGCTCCTCAATAGCATGTGGAAAGTCCTATCTAAGGCTACTCTATGCTGCATCTGAGACAAGATCAATGACTTCACCGGATCATGCCAAAGTGGCTTCAAACGTTGACGCAGCTGCGCAGACATGTTATGGGCTCAACACATGCTTGTGTTGGTGGTCATGTTCAAACACTGGGATTTCCACAAAATGGGAATTGCCATGATATGAGCCTTTGACACAATTAAACGCTCAAAGATCCTAGATGTACTCCACCAGACCAGTTGCAGCAATGAAGAAGAGCTACGACTAGTGAGACTACTGCTTGAGACTACTTCTTGTAGACACCCAGCTGAGAGTACGAGTCAAGTCAATGACATCTGTAGAGTTTGAAACATCAATCAACTCCCCCACAGGGAGATGGTCTATCACCTGTGCTTTTCACCTGTTAACTTGCTGCTGTATTGAAATATGTGCGGGGAAGTTCCACAAGACCAAACACTCACCCCACCCCACCCACCCCCGACATACCCGTGTCGATACTGTGTATGCTGCTAGAGATGGAATATGCAAACGATGTGGGCTTCGTAGATGAGGAAAAGAAACCCCTTGATGAACTACTCCAAATAGTTGCAAGCAAACTAAAAATTGAGAATCTCTTTATGAATGAATCCAAAACAGAGTTCACCCACATATACCTATCTACAAATCAGGAAACTAAAGAAAATGCCAATCCACTTCGTGGCAGCGAACCATGGAGGAAAGGTAAAATCCCGGGCTCACAGCTTTGCGCTATGGATTCGTAGATCAACGATTCCATTGATAAAAAGATTACGTTTATACAATGCAACCTGCGTATTATTCATACTGTATAACTGTAACAGCTGGGCAGCTCCAAAGGCAGCTCTATACAAACTGGTTGCCTGCCACTGCAAACACCTATGCACTATCACTGGGCACCGATGACCAGACAGCAGAGTTTCCAATGATGTACTGTACTAGATATGTAATACGTCGCCGCTGTCTGTAAATCTTTCCCAGCAAAGATGGGCCATGTGTGGCCATGTGCTAAGGATGCCATAAGACACACCAGCACAGGGAGCCTTGGAATTCTCCCTACTCAGAGCCAGCAAATAAAAAATCAGGAGAGGACGTAATTGCACAAATCTCCTCAGCATGCTACGAGGTGAACTCACGAAAGCAGGACTCGGTACACTCAAGACAAGAATGGACCTGAGGAAGCTAAGGATTTCGGCAGAGGACAAGACACAGTGGGCAAAAGTGAAGGACTGACTGCAGCTGTAGGATGTTTATACTACTACAGCCGCAGAATAAGGTAATTATACATACAAAATTAATAGACTTTCTTACTCTTCACTCTTCTCTTAGTCAGATATGCCCTGCTTCACAAGAAACAAATACAGAATATGAGACTCTTCATAATTAAATGTGTCTATTGCGACAAAATGAGCATTACACTTTGTAAATATGGGACATGATAGGACTCGAGGATTATTTAGCCTTCACGAGCATCTTAACCCGACTATTACTTACATTAGCCTCTTGACCTTGGCGAGCCTGTTTTAGACTCTAACCTTTGTGATGTCATTTCGGATATGAAAATGCATTAATGTCATCGTAATCATGTCGTCATTTTATGTTGTTCTAATTTTAAATAGGTTTGAACTAATAATAGTAGTATACCCAACAGAGAAATATTATGGTTGCTTTATACAGAGAGTATTAATGTCACTACGAAGTTGTTTTAAAATGATGGCGTGACAGCGCATTTAATGCTATATGATTTTCTTATGTAGATATTATTTGATAATCACTTATTCTAGGAATAAACCAACAAGCGGCATGGATGAATGGATGGCTGGCTAGATGGATAGATAGGTAGACATCCATGACCCATGTAATAAATTGCACTAGTTGAAATTAATGATACTTTGAACCAGTTGATGTTGAAAATAATATTAGAATGATTTGACTTACCTCGAGTATAAGCTGTCGGAGGCATGCCATGTACTTGTCTCATGAGTATGGTGCTAAATAGAAGCCAGCAACGAATGCATACATAGTATTATCCATAACGCGATGTTAGAATCATGAATACTTTTTAAATCACGTATTTAGGCCTGACATCCTTATGTTTATCAAACGACATTTTCATGCAATATTTAGCGCAGCGCACATTGGACAAAAGTAACAAAATGTGTCTTGTAACTGACTAGTTTTGGCCTGTGTAGTAAGACATATGTGGTTTATAAAGGATTGAATATAAAAGTCTACACGGTATTGCTGGATTTGATGCAGGCCTATGTTAAGAAAGACTTCATGGCATTCAGAGCGTCAGTACCTTGTAAAATGCTCCTTAAGACATTGTTTTAAGATAAAGAGCCAAGATTTATCTCAAGCTCCCGTATGTGGTTACATTTTCATTTCTCTTTGACTTCGCTAATAGAAGCATGCGATTATGCATTACGACTTACTACCGCTCAGGGTGTTTTTTCAGAAATGAGGCACCATGTACGTGCCCGATCAGAGATCAACCCATGATGCATTTCAGTGAATAAGAACTCAGTGAAACCCAATGTTTGCCCATTAGAAATGAATAGGAAAGAGCGGTCAACATTAAATTGTAATCGAAATTATGCGTGGTATTTTCAGTTGATTGGCAAATCAAAGCAATATTTGTTATTGGTAGCTATCATCGAGCCATCCACCTGGACCTGATTGTACTGTATCAATCCGGAGATTGAAGTTTCTTGAAGAGAATACATGAAGATTGATTGATCCATAATGAGGTAATGTATGTAAATGGCCAATCAACATCCACACCTCACAAGGGGTAGCGGGACAGTTCCAACGTAGGCTAGAAGTTGATGCTTATAATGATCATTCTGATCACTCGACAATCAGATGATGGTCAGATCAGTCGCTAGGGTAATAAGAGTCTTAGTACAAATTTCTCATAGCTATTGAAGTGTCAGTATTAGTCTAGTAAATTATAGAAGTTAATCTGTGAATATTTATCAAGTTATTTCATCAAAATTACCAAGTCATTTTGCAAGTTTAATAAATCTATATCCACGACATCTTACTAGTAGTCTCATTAGTCTTTGAGTAAGTCATGTCGAGAAAAAGGCAATTTTTCCCCCTAATCTGACTCTTCAAATCATCAAAGCCAGTCAACTTTAGACTCAGACCGATGTGTCAAGTAAGCTAAAGAAGTATCCAATATCTTCAACTTGCCGATGCCAATGCAGAAAATGGATGAGCATGGAAGTAAAATCAAGCATGAGGATTCTATCCAATAATGATTCGTATGCCCTCAGATCTAACAGAGCAAATTATCAAAACTGTGTATGTCTTCATTTCAACAATGAATTGGGTCAACCGTCTCCACTTCTTTATGGATAACATATGATATAGTCCTTATGTGCGTGCATGGCTATAGCTGGCCAGCACTCCCATTTACTCTGGAGACACTCGTTGCCCGACAGGTATAACACGTTAAAACACATTTGCCAATGATAATTCCGATATTACAGACACAGATGATGAGAGTCATGCTGACATTTCAGACTTAAGGTTGCTTAATTTGGCATGTGTAATCAACACTTCAGTTTATATTTAGTTCGCATCTTCAAATCAATTGCGTTATGATGCAATCATATACTGCATATTCGTATCAATATTTGAAATTAATCCAACTGGAAGTCATTACTGCCTAACGACTCAACAGCTGTCTCGTATGGGTGTCCAAAAATTGAGAAATGTGGACTTCATCTTTGAAAGTGTTGAGGATTTACTAGTTTATAAATTGGTCAAATATCATTTGTGTCGGTGATCAAATTTTGGTGGAATGTGTTTGGAATTACAAATTATGTATGGGTTCTTGTATATTTAACAATGAATACCAAGCTATCGAACACTGGAAAGAAAAAGTGAATGATTTCCCTGAATATGCTTTTCCATAATCCTTATTTTAATATGAACCATGGCAAATTTTGCTGTAATATAATAGAGACAGTCACATATTAACTTGTTCCCTACTTTGACATAATTTAAACTTGGCATGCCATTGCAGAATATAAATAAAACGTAATGGTAGGAGACTTTTAAATAATGCATTCTAATAATCTTCAATTTGATATGTAGCATGTCGTGGTTTGTTGGATAATTACCTAAACTACAGCAAAAACCATATAATACCGTCGGTCATCTAGGAGAATGCTACCTGTTGTTCGTTGCCCAAATGTTTGGGAGTATGCCCGATTCATTTTAGAGTGGCCTCTTCTGGCATAAAATCCATGTTCAAAGCAAGTTCCCCAAACTTTGGCCATACATCCTTTGGTAGGATCGTCTAAATTGTTAGCATGTGATTTTCCTAGCCAGTACTGTTTCCACACCCACAGCAAGTATGTCTGTCATGACTGATAGTGTTAATAAATGGGCCATGTTGTAAAGGAAATTCGTATATATATACACACATATATGGTTGACACTCTGCAGTTATTCGGAAATACAGGGTATTGTATAATCCTATATGATTGGTATCACAGTGATGCCATATATAATACATTTATATAATTGAATGACAAAATGGGTATTTGAATGACAAGTTCAGATGTGTTTGATACAATCTAAGCATGGGTCGCTGTAGAATTGATGCCAAAGCAATAATATATTCTGTCAAATGCATCGCCAATTTCCGCGAGCCTTATAGCCAACTTGTCAATCTAGTATATTGATAGATTCGAGCCCGTGTAATATTAAAAATGTAGTCGCTGACTGACTAATGGAAAATTTGCCGAGATGAAACATCATTAAATTGGACGAAAGCCTGCTTGAGATTCAACAATTTGCAATAAAATTACAATGTTAATCTTAGGGAAATTGGAACTCAGATTTAAACCATAAATTTGATTCCTTTGCCTTCAACTCGTGAAGAACTCTTCAATTCAATCAAATTGAAGTCAAGAATAGTGTTTTGCTTTAAACACGTTATGAAAGGACACTGGTTAGTCAGGAGACCATGCTATACATGGTCGACATGGTGATTCGGTTACAGGTATGCACGCCCTACTACTTTGAACCAAGAATTCCGAGATTGTCAATCTCAATATAATTATACAAGTACGCTTTTGAACATTTTGAAAAATCTCGGCATGAACAGGTTGCTACCATAGGCAGCACCAGCTTCAAGTCAACCCTGTTTTAAAATATTAAACATAATATTTCTTACAAAGTTAGATGATTTATCGCCTTTGACCTCTCTGGTTCAAATTGTGGATTTCTGTATGACGGACTGATCATCCGGATTACTAAAATCTAGACATATTGGGCCTTTAATGATAAAGCTAGCAGAATGGACGATCGATGCACAAGGTCGGGTAACGTTACGTAGAAGGCCTGACGAGAGTAGACGGAATAGCAACGGGTTACAGGGACATAACAAAGTCTAGAAAACCGTATCCATATTCGTCTAGTATGTTAGGATCCTTAGAGTAGTAACTTCGCAAAAGGGCCAGAATAATAAGGAGATGATGTAATACTTAGCAAGAAGCGCGTGTCGCATAGTAGCCTAAGCGGCCTTGACCCTTTGCACACGTCACTGTCTAGACACGGATGAGTCATAGTCTAGACACGATCACGCCACCCTCTAGGTCAGACTAGGTCGGGGGCGATGAGTCACAGAGATTAGAGGAGCCTAGAATAACACTCATCTTACCGGTTGCATCAGCCGGATAACGGAAGTGAGATGACGTAGCACCTCATTAGCATACTTCTAGAAGGTTCTAGAAACTTGGGCCACAACCCACCCTCTCGCATTTTACTATGGGAATTATTTCGTGACTTTCCTAGCGAGAAGTGGATTGACTTGTAGCCAATAGAATGACTGGGAACCGTAGCCAGTCAGAAGAGGGTATTATTAACCAATAGATTAATTTAGTATTAACCAGTCAGCGACTGGCACGCAATGCTATATAAGGAGCTGTATGCTCGAGATAGTTAAGCTTTATCTTCACCAATTTAGGTAAACGTTAGTTCTTGCCAGACAAGTCCTGAGTTATATCAGGGCTTAGTCGGGGCTCACGAATATGAGTACCCATTTTACCGTTTGTACATAGTCAGTTTGTAGTGAATAAATATAGTAATTCACCTCGCAAATATACGTACTGTTATCGTTTCCTCGTCACGACTCGCAACGTCTTCTCAACACTGTTTATCGTAAGGAGGAGAAACACCTCCCGAACCATACCCAGACTCATCTATAGACCCCCAAATCTACAGTGGTGAGCCTGCCATCTTAAACAGAGACACGCGAGAAGACGGAGAATCCTACGAAATAGGACACGAAACGTGTAACGAACGGTAACGATAGTGGTAACCGTGATAAACAAACAAAATGGCGACGTCCGGAACAACACGAATAGAACCAATCCAGCAGTTGATGGAGGCAACGCTGGAACAGAATAGAACCGTAATAGAGCAGAACGAAAAGTGCGAGAAACGCGAGACGTTGAAAGAACACACGGAACATATCGAAAAGTGCGACGGAACAGACCCCAGGGAAACAAAGAGATACCTGGAGGAATGCGGCAGTGCGATGTTCGCCATGGGCCACGACAAGGCAATGGAGTTGGTCTGGTGGACAACGATCGGTGAACTCCACGCAGCATTCGTGACATTTATTCAGGACAAAAGAAAAGATACGTTAACGTGGGAAGAGGTAAGGAAATACATAATGAATAATTTCGTTAGCGCGAATCAGGAAGATGCGCTGAAAGACGAATTAGACACAGTTGGACAGAACCGCGGCGAGTGTATATGCGCATTTAACCGACGATTTAAGCAGCTGTGTACAGCGGCGTACAGTACGCGACACAGCGACGGGGACAAGCGGATCATAAAGAAAGCGTACTACCAAGCCTTGTCGGATAAGGCTATGGCAAGACGCGCGGTTCGACGCGAGGCAGGAACCCTGGACGAGTTGATAACGTTCACGGAGCACGAAGAGGCTCTGAACGAGAAAACAGACACTTACGTGCCAGGTAAGAGAAGAGAAGAACCAATGGAAATCGACGCATACCGCGAATGATACCACAGCGACAATGACGAGGTCGTGTACTTCAGACGGGACGACACACACCGCGAACGGTACTGCGAACGACACCGCGACAACAACGATGAGGTGACACACCTCCGATAACAATTAGACCGGAAAGAAGACGTAATTAAACGAATGCAACAAGACAAGTACGATCGAGGAAACCGAGGCGCGACGAGGAACGATCGGAGTTCCGTCAACAACGACCGCGAACCACGACAATGTTTTAGTTGCGGCCAACGAGGGCACATAGCAAGGCAGTGTAGGAACGGGCAGACACGATACCGCGAAAACGCGAACATTATATGTTATCGGTGCAACAAGCCCGGACACATCGCGCCGAAGTGCAAGGCGGAACAAGTGGATTACGAACAACGACGGTCGAGGAACGACGACGGACGCGCATCGAACGAGTCGACACCGCGTAGCGGCCCACATCGGCGAGGTGGACCGGCGAAGCGAGGAAGCGCACGAGGAAGGGGCAAACGACCAGCGAGTCACGGATTCGCACAGGCACGAGACGTGCCATCCCCATTCCCACAGGAATCGACGACTGGACCGACATGCATGGCATGCGGCGGTATAGGCCATACGAATTGGCAATGCACGAATACGGCGAGTAACGCGAATAGTGCGGTAATCGGAAGGAAACCACCGAGGTTTCCGAACAACGAGCCACGATTCGGCGCGACGGAAATCAACGAGTGTGGCAGACAGTCGGAAAACGAGGACGGAGGAGGCCCAACGCAGACAGGTTCCTCGTCCAACTGCCAATAAACAGTCCGCAGAACAATGAAAAAGGGTATGTACTGACGATGATAGATACGGGCGCAGTTACATCACTCATTAGGAGCGATATATGGAAGAGCTTGTTAGGAGCTCGTCCGCTTAGGAAAGCACCTTTATTGATAGCTGTAAATGGTTCACCTATCACGGACTTGGCCGAAACCCAAGTTAAGTTCCAAAATGCTAAGCCAGTACCAGTAGTAGTAGTAGTAGAGCGAATGAAGTCAGAATGTTTGTTGTGCGCCGATGCACTCCGGATGGGAGGAGCGGTAGTGGATACAGGGAAAGGAGAGTTAACCTGGTTTGGGAAGGTTTATCCTTTCACCACACCCTTTAGGCAACAAAATGATTATAAGATAGAGAATATTAGGGAGACAACTGGATTCAAAAGTATCGACGAAATACTCGATGAGTACGCCGACAGTTTTGACACCGGGCGTCCCAATACGCTAGGGAGGATCCCGGGAGTAGAGTGTACGATACCCACGGGAGACCAACCCCCGATTAGGCAACGAGCGTACAGAATTCCTTTAAAGAAAGCGCATATTGTGAAAGAAGAAATCGGTAAGATGCTAGAGGCAGGGGTCATCCGACCTTCCTCATCACCATGGGCATCACCCATAACGCTAGTTCCGAAGAAAGACGGTACGACACGATTTTGTGTTGACTACCGCGCGTTGAATAAAATTTGTCGAAAAGATTCTTACCCCCTACCGAACATAACAGACATTTTCGACTCGATGGGCAAGGCGACACTGTTTTCCACTATGGATCTGAAGGCCGGATACTGGCAGATCCCGGTGGCGGAATCAGACATAGAGAAAACAGCGTTTGTATGCACAGAGGGCCTATTCAAATTTTTGCGAACCCCGTTTGGTTTCTGTAACTCGGGAGCGGTATTTCAAAGAGCGATGAATAGAATATTTCACGAATATGTAGGGAAATTTTTGCACGTATTTATCGATGACATAGTAATTTTTTCGCGAAACGGAAAAGAACACGCTCACCATCTTAGACTAGTCATGCAAAGACTACGAGAATTCAACGTACAACTGAAGAGGAAGAAATGCGACTTCGCATCGGAATCAGTCGATTTACTGGGATACAGAGTATCCAGCAGAGGCATTGCACCACAGGAAGGGAAGGTGAAATGCATCAGAGAGATGAAGCCACCTCAGACGGTAACAGAAGTGAGGAGTTTTATAGGAGCACCAGGATATTATAGAAACTGCATGAAGAACTATGCAGTGATCGCTCAACCCCTGGTCGAGTTGACCAAGAAATATAAAAGGTTCGAATGTGGTACTGACGAACAAGTAGCATTCGAGAGGTTGAAGGACCTGTTATGCAGCGACACTGTTTTGACACGGCCAGACCTCAACAAACCGTACAGGTTGTATACGGATGCATCCAGTTACGCAGTTGGAGCGATACTCGTCCAAATAGACGACAAAGGTGTTGAGAGAGTGATCCAGTACATCAGCACCACGTTGAAGGACAGCCAACTCAAATGGCCGGTGATTGAGAAAGAGGCGTACGCAGTGATTTACGCATTAAAGAAGCTGCGACCGTACCTGGCAGGAGCCAAATTTACGGTGTACACAGATCATAAACCACTCAAGAGTTTATTCGTAGGCGAAGTGCGCAACACGAAGGTACAGCGTTGGGCTGTTCTAATCGCAGAATACGGGTGCGCGATAGAGTATATCAAAGGATCAAAGAACGTGAGGGCAGACATGTTGTCTAGGCTTAGACACCCAGCAGAGATAGCCACGTTCGACATAGGGGACTACACGATCCCAGAGACAGAGACAGGAGTTCTACCATACATACCGTTGGAAGCATACGATATTCCAATAGAAGAGTTAAAAGGAGAGCAGCTAAGGGAATTTCCCGAACTTTTCGGAGAGACAGCGGAGGACCAGATGGTACACAACGGAATTGTGTACTCCGCACTGACACCATCAGCGACGGATGCGGAATATCCACGCATAATCCTCCCCACGACGTTCAGGAAAAGAGTTTTGGAGCAAGCTCACAAGAGAGCTGGCCACCAGGGACTGCAAAAGACATTAGCACTGGTAAGGGACTCATTCGTCTGGCCGACAATGCGGAGAGACACGGTACAAATGCTTGACCTCTGTCCGACTTGCCAGGTCAACAGACAGATCACAACGAGACCGACGTATACGCCTATGCCAGTAGCGAATTATCCAGGACAGCAGATAGGAATGGACTTGATAGGGCCACTCATAACGTCAGACCAAGGGAACAAATACATCATGACGATAGTAGACCACTGTTCAGCATGGGCCGAAGCGTACCCAATCGCGAACAAGTCAGCAGGTGCAGTGGAAGAGAAATTCTTCAACGAATATGTAGCCAGGCACGGAGTGCCGGAGATCCTGATCACAGACAAGGGCCGGGAATTCTGCGCAGGTGATAGCGAGCAGAGATACAAGGAATATGGAATAGACCACAGGCGGTCGACACCATATCATCTGCAGACGAACGGGAGAACAGAAAGATTCAACAAAACGATCAAAGAAATCATTCAGAAAAGCATAAACAATGACTCCCGAGCATGGGAAGAACAGCTAGGAACCGCTTTGACAGCTTACAGGAATACGCGCCATTCGATGACAGGATTTACACCGTTCTTTCTAACCTACGGAAGGCGAGCGAGAATTCCAGGTATGACACCTATAGACAGCAGACAAGATTTAGGAGACAGATTATCGGGATTGAATAACGCATTAGTGAAAGCACGACTAAATACGGAGAAATCTAGGGAGCAGCACAAAGAACAAATCAACCGCAGAGCGAACGCAGCGGAGTTCAAAGTAGGAGACACAGTAGTTGTTAAGGCAGAGGAGAGGATGACGATGACGACGCGCAGCGATCCGGAGTACGAAATTTTCAAAGTAAACGGACCGGTAGCCCACGTCAGACACCAGAGATCCGGGAAAACCAGGCTATTGAACATATCCAAGCTGAGGATAGTAGACCCGGACATCAAGTGGGACGAGATTCGGCCTAGACCGATTAGAAACCCCAGAAAAGGGACGGCGAAGAGTCAATTTCAGCGACAATTGATCGTAACGGCACCACAACCGCAAGCAAAAGGGAATAACGAGCAGCAGCAGCAGCCAAAGTGGCAGCAGCAGCAGCCAGGACAGCGGCAGCAGCAGCCAAAGTGGCAGCAGCAGCAGCCAGAGCAGCAGCAGCAGCCAGAGCAGCAGCAGCAGCAGCCAAAGTGGCAGCAGCAGCAGCCAGAGCAGCAGCAGCAGCAGCCGAAGTGGCAGCAGCAGCGGCCAAAGTGGCAGCAGCAATGGCCAGAACAGCGACAGCAGCGACGACAGCAGCAGAGCAAAACCAAGAGGGTAAAACATAGAACACCTTGGGAGGAGACAACGAAATGGAAGAGCGAAAATCGCCCGACAGGCGACGCCACCAGTATCCCGCAAGAAACGGAGATGGCAGATGACGAACCCGCGGCAGGGAAAACTGAGAGCGGAAGAACGGCGATGGAAACGGACGACTCCAGTAAGATTGCCGAGAGTGCGCCGGACGGACGTTACAACCTGCGCAAGCGCAGAGGACACGCACAGAGTCCGCCGACGGAGAGAAAATACGGAAGAGTCGGAGCTTTTGATTGGTCGAGGGAAGATGAGCATGAGCTATTTATAGCACGTATAAATAGACTGATCGGCAGGAAAAACGCATTAGCGTAGAACAGCCGAGACAGTAAGACGTGTGGTTAGAGAGGAAAATAAATCGTACAACAGCACAGTTATGAATAATTTTCCGATAGTTTTCAGTACGGTGTTAGTAATTTTAGCCCGGAATATCGATATCGTTAGTTGCGACGACATCCAATATGTTCCTAACGGAGTGCTAATAACCAAACACCTACCGATATCAATAGTTAGAGCAGAGTGGACCGTAATTATGACGATGACACCACCGACAGTACCTGAGGTATTATTCACGCAAGTCAGCCAGATCAGAGTAGCCATAGACTGGGCCAAAGAGCGAAAAATGGTATCACCGCACGACGCGATTAGTTTTAAGTTCCGGTTAGACAAGGCTCTCGTCGGAGTAAAACGACCAGGGATGAACGCGAATACGAGCGTGACGCGAAGACGATGCGGCTTGTTCAACTTCATAGGAGATGTAGCGGCATCGTTATTCGGGGTCGCGACTTCCAGCGATATCGAAAATATGAAAAGGATAGTTAGGAAATCGATCACAAAAGTAAACATGCTAGTACACTACACGAACGAATTAACGTCACACGTAAAACACGCATTCGACGAAATCAACATCAATAGGGACAGAATCAGGAATATATCGCTAAGTATAGCAGAGGTAAGAAAGTTCGTGAATAATCAGACATTACGTCAGCAATATTGGAACCGATACATGTTTACACTAGTTAGGATTGGCCAAGAAGTCAACTTGGTAGAAAACGTAGTAAATATGCACCGACAAGCGATAATGACATTCAAGAGAAGAACGGCTTCCTTGGAACTCGGTAGACTAACCGAAGAATTGTTCAGTCCGTCAGATCTGTTAGACGTGAGTAGAAACGTCGACAGAGATTCGAAGCTTATTAAGCCGTACCAGTGGTATTATTCCAACACGATCGTGTATCCGTTATGGAACGATCCCGAGAACTTGCATTTTATAGCGACGCTACCGTTGATAGATAGCGGTAGTTACATAGAGCACGGTATGCTCTCGTGGCCGGTTCCGTTCGGAGAGAAAGGTCATTTCATGCAGATTATTTTGTCCAGGGTTAGCATAGGATTAGACACCCGGACAGGGCGATATTTCGTCCCCCATAAGTGTAGAGGAGAGAATCCCCGAGTTTGCGAGGGAAACTTACAAATTGACGCTAGTCATGTTCCGTGCATCAACAGTGTGTTGACCAACACGACAGACTCAAATTGTAACGTTAAGTTATCTCAGTCCAAGGACACGTCCAGTAAATTATACAAAGGGAAGTATACCGACGTAATTTTACAGACGTTTGGGGAGGAAGTAAGTGTCCATTGTGAAGGGAGAATGACTGAGAGGCATGTGTTGAAGAATGGAGTGTTCGTACTGAAATCCTCCAGATGCTCGTATAGTGGTAGGGGATGGCAATTTCGACCGGTGAAGAGATATGAGCACCGATACGAAAGGTCCAGCCCCACCTTAAACGTGACACAAATTGATTTGTCTGATATATTGAAGCAGAGCCTAGTAGTTAAAACGCTTAAGGCTGTGAAGTGGAACCAATTACAGAAGGTGAAGTATGTCCCACTAGCGCCCATATCAGAATTAGACGTCAGTGCACTAGACTTCGACTTTCAGGATAGCAAGTCAATAACGTTATGCGTTATAGGAGTAATAATTGTAACTATGGTTGTAATTGTTATCATGTATAAATGCAGAGTATTTTATAAGTGTTCAGGAAATCGTGACGGGACATTCGCGAGAGGACTTCGCAGAGTCCTCTCGCAACGAAAATCGGCCGGAGCTAACAACACGAAGCACGAACCTAACGAGGAGTTAGAGCTTCCCCGACAGAAAAACGAAATGACTCCGACGGCTCCCGGATTCGTCAACATAAAGATACCGAACGTATCCTTCAACCACGAATTTCACGACCGACCCGCACTGTATCCTAGCATGCACGAACTCACGTTCCAGTACCCGAAGCTACCGACATCGGACGGAAACGATGCGGGGCAATAGCGTTCGAGGAGCTATAACCGGTACTCGGAAACGTCGTCAGAACGAAGACGACTATGTTGTATAGAATTATTATTATTACTGTTCACATTTAAGTATCAACAGTATCGTGACAATAGATACTGTAACGAACACATAATGTTGTATAGTGTTATTGTTAATAATTGTATTGAACCATTGAGAGTGACAGGACAGAAGCGACTGTCGCAGACGTGGACGGAGGAACTCATGCATCGATCGACAATAGTAACGTTTTGAGCTGTTGATAGTTCACAGCAAGTTAAATGGCAGGTTGATGTACAGCAACCTGGCATTTAACTTCGGTCGTGGGGCATATGTGGATTTCTGTATGACGGACTGATCATCCGGATTACTAAAATCTAGACATATTGGGCCTTTATTGATAAAGCTAGCAGAATGGACGCTCGATGCACAAGGTCGGGTAACGTTACGTAGAAGGCCTGACGACAGTAGACGGAATAGCAACGGGTTACAGGGACAGAACAAAGTCTAGAAAACCGTATCCATATTCGTCTAGTATGTTAGGATCCTTAGAGTAGTAACTTCGCAAAAGGGCCAGAATAATAAGGAGATGATGTAATACTTAGCAAGAAGCGCGTGTCGCATAGTAGCCTAAGCGGCCTTGACCTTTTGCACACGTCACTGTCTAGACACGGATGAGTCATAGTCTAGACATGATCACGCCACCCTCTAGGTCAGACTAGGTCGGGGGGGGGGGGGGGGGGCGATAAGTCACAGAGATTAGAGGAGCCTAGAATAACACTCATCTTACCGGTTGCATCAGCCGGATAACGGAAGGGAGATGACGTAGCACCTCATTAGCATACTTCTAGAAGGTTCTAGAAACTTGGGCCACAACCCACCCTCTCGCATTTTACTATGGAAATTATTTCGTGACTTTCGTAGCGAGAAGTGGATTGACTTGTAGCCAATAGAATGACTGGGAACTGTAGCCAGTCAGAAGAGGGTATTATTAACCAATAGATTAATTTAGTATTAACCAGTCAGCGACTGGCACGCAATGCTATATAAGGAGCTGTATGCTCGAGATAGTTAAGCTTTATCTTCACCAATTTAGGTAAACGTTGGTTCTTGCCAGACAAGTCCTGAGTTATATCAGGGCTTAGTCGGGGCTCACGAATATGAGTACCCATTTTACCGTTTGTACATAGTCAGTTTGTAGTGAATAAATATAGTAATTCACCTCGCAAATATACGTACTGTTATCGTTTCCTCGTCACGACTCGCAACGTCTTCTCAACACTGTTTCTCGTAAGGAGGAGAAACACCTCCCGAACCATACCCAGACTCATCTATAGACCCGCAAATCTACAAAATGGCTAAATCCATGAAATTCTTGAAGAAACACCACGATCTGATCACACAAAGCACGTGTCATCGTGATCAGACCTGACGGTATACACGAAATAAAATAAATTGTGTTAGTGTTAGTTGTCATATCTGACTGACTACTCAGAGTCGTACAGAATCGCTACGCTAGGAGTCAAATTATGCAAAGTATAATAATGTCTTTATGTCTCAGAAACACAGACCCCAGTGGCTGCACACAGCTTAAGAAAACCTGTAACAGCATCTGGTTTTCCCATCAACCTTACCCCCCTCATCTGTACCTGTTCTTTAATTTAAAAGGGTGTTGATCATGTTGAATATTTCGAAACCTATTTGACTGGAAGCAGTTGCAATCTAACACAGCAACACCTTCCAGTCAAATTAGCTTCAAAATAACCAACAGCTTACATCGACGGTTTCGTTTATACCACACTGCCAAACCATAAATTTCACTTATACTATTGAGCGTATATAGAGGGCAAACAGCCACGGTGATTCCTGATTGGTGAAAAAGTAAATAATGGCAGCTTCAGAGACTAGAGAAATGCATCAGCATTCAACTATTATAGTCGGAATAAACGCAACAGATAGCATACATAGTTTTATGTTTGGCATATAGCATCACATGAATAATTAGTATAAGATGAAGTGAGTTTTCCTTTAATTACATCCGCCAGAATCTGCGCTAACAGACAATCTCAGGTGTCAATGTCCCGCAGTTATCAACATCAAGTGCATTTCAATAATTTGAACCATAAAACATTGGACTTTAAGAAGCAAGTCTGTTTGTAAATATGACTGCCCAATACAATGAGTATTACCAGAGTTTGTCTCATGATTACCGAACTCACTCGCTACCGCCGCGTGAAATATGAGTGACTGTCAATCTCGACAGGTCAGACGGGGTAACTATGTAGGCTGGGAGCAAATTTGCTTAAAATGACACAATGAGTTATGGGCTAAGCTATCCGATTTCCGTGATCGCACGGACTCACCATCATTTAACATTTGCAATATCTCTGCAATTCTGACATCTCGTAACATTTGAAATTAAATCTTTCCAGATTTCTGTCAATATGTCCTGGCACGACCTTCGTCTGTAGTAATGGCGCCTCACCAGCCCATTGGACCATCTCGGTCTACATCGAAGCGTGGCAGCCCGCCACCTATCAATTGGAAATCAGTTGACATATCTTGTAAAATCGCCATCATCTATATAATATCACTAATCTTGTATGGAAGATGAATCTGTATTTTAATAGATAATGGATGGATCCGATCAGTCACTCGAATAGGCTCACTCTAACGTCTTAATCAATTTCGTCAAAATGACATAGCTCCGTCACGAAAATCGATAAGTCCGTAATTAAGGTGCAAGAATTGTATATATTCGAGGAATTTACAATTTAATAAACATTCGATTGAATATTTTGAATTTAAGTTGAATCTGATGCTGTCATTTTAAATTATGACAGAGCCGCAATGGAGAGATCCAATCTGTCACTCAAGTATATGACGTCATGAGCAAATAAATCACGTGTTAGCTGACATCAAAATCAAAGTGACGCAGAGATCCGTCACGAAAATTTAAATGTCCGTCACTAAGTGTACGAATTGTATGTATTTGATGAGTTCGCAATGTACTAAGCATTCTATTGAATATTTTGGAACTCATTTAACTGGGAGATGTTGTTGCCTTAGGCAGCAAAACAACCCCAGTCAAATTAGTTTCAAAATAGCCAAAAGTTTACCTGTATAGTTCCTTTGACATTTCGATTCTGCGAATTCGGATTTCAAAGTTTCAAATCGATTAGAAAACGAGTAAGAAGTGGGCAGAGCGTAGCTTGAACTGGGCGGGGCTTAGCTAGAAATGCATCACTCAAATGTTGAAGAATTGCAGGAGTCATGGTTCTGTAAAGATACGGTTTGTAAAATCAATGACAATTGCTTACACTCGATTTCAAATCTATATTTATCTCGATGGTCTTGTGGGATGGATCCAAGAATTAGCGTCGTATCGCGTACATAATTACCTCTTCTCTCACAACAGATGCTAGGTAATAATTAGTACGTCATTATAGACCCCATATAACCGTCAACGCACATGTGATCAATTTATGCGGTTGACTAAAATCTTCTATGACCCGTGCAATTCCTTAATATTGAGACACACCGGAGTATAATTATTATTATTATCATTATTATTATTATTATTATTATTATTATTATTATTATTATTATTATTATTATTATTATTATTATTATTATTATATGATGCTCTTTGGATATCATGGTGTCACCTAGTATTAACCTTTTGTGTGATGTCATAAAATAGTCATTTATCTTACTATAGGCTGGCAGTCGTCATATCGCCACTGGGAGAAGCCTCATTCGGAACGTTATGGTTTCTGTAAATTTAAAGTTCTCATAAATTAAGATCGGACTGTGGTCGTAAACTGATGTGGGCGTATTTTGTTAGGTTACGCGCATATAGACTAACAAGTAGTTTCAATTTTGCATCAGATTCATATATTGTATTAATCTCTGAAAACCTTAATTATAAGACTCTGGTCTATGCTGATAGCCATGGTAACGCCGTGGGTTCGAACTTTGCACCTACCCGATGAGCACCAACGGTGTGAAACCGGTCGTTCAGGAAAAAGATGTTTCAGCACATCCATGGCACATCATGTAAGCTTAATCAACGCCGATTCGGCAGTTGTGTAATTTTACGGGTTGGGCAAAGCTTCTGAGCAAAGCCGAATAGAGAATTGAAAGTGGAACAGTCTGCTGATTGATGATGCGTCGCCTGCGTGGAGCACAGACATGGTGTACACGATTTGTGTCACGCTAGCAATCTGACTTCCTTCAACGACACGCCCAGACATGGCTGTACAATCCTCGTCCTTCGTTAAAGTCCACATACCGTAGAGCATCTACAATTTTGAGATCAGCGGCCCAAATTTACGATTTCCCTAAAATCAGCATGAGCGGCCACGTTTTACAAAACAATATCACATCTGATTGTCGATAACGTGTCACATCACAGGCGGCTGACTAGTTCATCATTTCCAAATCTTGCGCTTCACCGTCAGCAAGTAAATCCATTGCGACGGTGACGCCGTTTTAAATGGCGAACTTAGCAGAAAATCGTCCCGTATAAAATAAACGCTGTTCAGAATGAATATTGATTCCCTAGAAGTACAATATATGTATTCGTGCTAACGTGTATAAGATCCAATAATATATGTTCACAAATTGAGTCCAAAAAATTACAGAACAGTATGGGTATTTGACCAAATGTACTGTAGCGCGGGCCGACCGGATGCGTGCTGGCCGTCCCAGTGAAGCTGGGTACGTAGCGGCCACTCCGGATTCGCTCCGGGCACGCCGGGTAGGGTAGTACGCGTACATAGGCCCTATGGGAGAGGTCTTTCGTTAAAAATTTTTTAAAAAGTCCGCTAACACGTGTGGTGCGCATGCGCGCGCGTTAGAGCTCCCCTGACAACACGTCACGGAATTGGAATTGAACATGTTAAAAAATAGTCTTCTCTTGGTCTGCAAATGGACATTTCTCAAGACCACTGCAGAATCAAGTTTGTGCTGATATGAGTGGTAAAGGGTTAAACAGACATGATCGTTGACAGTGACAGGTGTTGAATGGGTTACTAAAATGGGTTGCAGCAGCGATTTCCAACTAGTCTTAAACAGAACGCGAGCTCGGTACTATAGAGAACCGTGAAAAATCAGAGTCCACAAATTAGTAGCCAAGTTTGATCCGCTACCAATCCAAAGAATCAACAGCTTCTATTATCAGCTCTTAATATAATCTACTTCAGGGTGGACAATCAGATTTTAGCGAACAATCGATATAGCTTCGTTGCTTCCATCGGTGTCCTTATCTTTATTATATTGACACGTGCCCATCAGCTAAGAATGTGTTCACCGATTTTGCGATATATATATATATATACTTACATTAATATGGATATATTTTTGTCATTATTTGGAAAATTGATGTTATAAACAGTCCTGCGGTCAAACCTGTTAAGGAAAGGCAGTGCTGGATTAAGCCTATTTCGGGCCCAGGCCCAGTGATTGTTGTGGCCCCTTATGGGGACAATGAAGGAATGGCTGCTGCTGCTGCTGCTGCTGTGGCCGCCGTAGCCGCCGCTGCAGCCGCTGCTGCTACTGCTGCGACAGCTACTACTACTACTACTACTACTACTACTACTACTACTACTACTACTACTACTACTACTACTACTCCTACTAGTCCCGTGAAAGAGGATTTTTGTCATCTGGATGCTGGTCTGGTTGTAGAGTACTCACATTCCAAATACTAGGCGAAAGGTGCCATAGAATTGCTAGGTTCGAACCCCACTCGGGTCGAAAAATTGAAAAAGGTAAAATTACATTCCAGGTGATGAATGAGCTAAATCCTAGTGCCAGTGCGTTGTCAAAGACAGGGTTCATAGAACTAATGTTTGACAATAATAAAAACTACTACTACTACTACTACTACTACTACTACTACTACTACTACTACTACTACTACTACTACTACTACTACTACTACTACTACTACTACTAATACTACTAGTATTAGTAGTAGTAGTAGTAGTAGTAGTAGTAGTAGTAGTAGTAGTAGTAGTAGTAGTAGTAGTAGTAGTAGTAGTAGTAGTAGTAGTAGTAGTAGTAGTAGAAGTCAAAATGTGGCTGACTGAAGCTGGCGCTGCCTAAGGCAGCAATAGCTTCCAGTCAAATTGGTTTGAAAATATTCAACAGCTTACACGTAACATCACGATTGTAAAAATTAAATACTGGTATTAAAACGTTCAAATGGGTAATATTTGAGAATTTATTTTGATTATGAGGGCCCTTATGTTAGAGCCTCCACCTCGGGTTGTAGCCCTTTATTCGTTGCCTTAACCCGGCTCTGAATATATGTGACCAATTAATAGAGGGATCCGTTTCTATCCCGCCCATTCCCAGGTAAGCACACCACCACATTTACGCGTGTTGGAATCTATTTGAAACTTTGAAACCTGATTTCTCAGAACCTGAATTTCGAGGCTACTATACAGGGAAGCTGCTGGCTATTTTAAGACTAATTTGACTGGGAGCTGTTGCTGCCGACCAGCTGTCAGTTAAATTATTTTCAAAATATCCGGACTAGAGGTATCCGGGTCTGTAACTTAGATATCTGACAGCATAATGGATTGATAGATAGATAAATTGCTCTGAACTCCATGCGATTGCATGCTCTAAACGCTGTACATCTGGGACCCTGTTGACAGGCTATGCATAATGTTTATAAATTGTAAATTCATCAACGACATACAATTCGAACACTCGTGATTTTCGCAAATAAGCTACGTCATTCGACTATGACGTCAGCTAAGAAGTGAAATATATGCTTATGCGGAGGCGCGATGGGTGAGTGGTTATGGAATTGAGCTCGTAGCTTCCCTTCCGATCCTTGAGCAAGCCACTTAACTCTGTGTTGCTCCAGTAAGGGTAAGCTGTTGAGATGACATAGCTCTCAGAGTCAGGGTATCAGAGGTACAGCGCTTAGAGCGCGCAATCGCGTGGAGTTCAGGGCAATATAAATGCTCTCTCTCTCTCTCTCTCTCTCTCTCTCTCTCTCTCTCTCTCGATCGATAGATCGATCGATCGGTATACAATCAAATAGATACCAGCGTAGTTAAAACCGCCTGGTATCGCAATCTGTTGTGGGACCAAAAGAGGGTCTTTTTTCACCAGAGTGGTCGGATGACACCCCCACCAAACCATAGGCCTACATCATAACGAGCAAGCATTATTTGGCCTGAAAAAATCTAATTGCCTCCGCGAATGGTTATTATACAGCAATGAATAGTCACGGTCGATAGCAGCTGTACGAGACTGGCGCTCGGGGATTAGCAATCATATGATAACAACTAAATCCGCACGATATGCCACGCTGCCAACGAACTTTCTGAACTCATGTCTTAGCTGGTCACTCATATGGCACTATGTTGGGAGTATTGTCTGGGAAGGAAGGGGTGATGGATCTTGTGAAAGGGAGATGTCGATAAAAGAAAGTAAGTTGAATTCTGAAGTCCCAGAATCTAAGTTTCAAGTTAACTATGCAGGTAAGCTGTTGTATATTCTGAAGATAGTCTGACTTGGGGCTGTTGATGCTTATGGAAGCAAAGTACTCCAAGGCGGATTAGTTTCACTATATTCAACATCACGGTTAGTAATGGTAAATTCATCACAGATTTACATTCGTACATATTGTGACTGATTTTCTTAATATTTTCGGCACGGAGCTATACGTCAGTTTGGTTGTGACGTCGGCAAACATGAGGCTTAATCAATTCGGTGCCAGAAACTTGACTGACAGATCGGCTCCTTCAATTGTAAATAGCATGAGTGATAACAAATTCTTGTAAACGGAAAATGATGTTAAAGGTCTTGTGAGGACTTGCGGGCGATAACGAGTTTTAATAAATTTTATAGTCTACTACACTATTTAAACACAATAGCGTCACTTTGGAGTGAGAACAATATGTTAGGAAGTCCAAATAACGAGATTAAATGACGCCTCACTCTGAATCACATCACCACTCACTGTGACGCCAAACCGGGAACGGCGCTGTGAGCTGGGTTAATATTTTTTCTGTATGTAGTGTAAAGGTAACATATTTAAAAACGTGCGTTTAACAGGATAGACTTCACCCACCATAACATACATTATGTCAGGTTGAAGCTAAGTCTTCAAGAAATAAAAAATCATGATTTAAAAAAATCTATTATTATATTTGCTCATTTTAATGGTTTCATGGATAGCTATATTCGTATAATAATAGGCCTATAACTATGGTAAACCATGGGCAGTGCTGAAAATCGGCAATAATTCAATGCATGTGACAAATACTCTGTAGTCTATAGTAGGCCTAATTGCGGATCCATTACCATTCTTGAAAGGACTGGGTGTACTATGTACTGTCTGGGATGGATGAATATGAGTGTGATGATCGAGGTGGGTGAGAGAGGTTGACGATGGCTATAATTGTACTATTATTCATATCTAAATGTATAGGCTACAGAGTGCTGTTACAACTTTTTCTGAAGATTACGAATCTACAATAAGTGTGTCAGTGTGTCCTATGTGAAATTTCCCGTGATTACTGATTATAATGTAATTGTTTACCTATACGCTTTGGCAATGTGCTTGTATAATAACAATAATAATAATAATAATAATAATAATAATAATAATAATAATAATAATGTAGAGGCATGTACGGGTCAACACGTACGTTGGTGTGTGTGCTGGGGGGGGGGGGGGGGGGGGCGTCACGCCTGTGACAACCATATGAACTATATCGTTTTCAAACCAACTTCTTCCATGTATGTAAGTAGCATACACTCATATTTCAATGTTATGAAAAAGCAAAACTGTAGCGGATGAACAAATTTTAAATAGGTAGGTGAACTGACAGATGTTCAGAGGTCGCTAGCGTATCTTTACTTACAGTGCAGCTCATGCATAAGTTTAAATGCGTCCAAAGCAAAAACACAAATATGGTAGTTAGAGCCATATGAACACGATACAAGAAACGTTATATTGAATATTTTGAACACAATTTGGGTTGAAATCCAACCCAATTATGTTCAAAATATTCAACAGTATATGTTATTTAAGTTGTACTATAAGCGTGCGGACGGCAGTGACAGCCTCGCTACGCACCTTGTCCGCTGCCTAAATTGTAAACAAACCGTGTACTGTCAATAATATGTCAATGTAGAAGCAAATAAATTAGTATAGATTAGATTTATGATTTATAATGCAATCATACATTTATTCATAAGCCTACACAATGGTAAATTGCGATCGTACGTGCACTGAGCGGTGTATGCCTACTTAACTATCATTTAAAAAGTTGTGTACATGCATGCCTATCATCTATGCAACATCTCTGCAGTCAATCCAGAAAGATAAGATATATATGCATTTGTAGAATTGTATTCCAAGAAGTGTGTGTGTGGGTTTGATTAAATATACACGAAATCCGATGTTACTGTCACCTCTAACAGGCCTATACGTTAGAATTGTGATGTAAGGCACCGTGACTATGAGGTCTAGCCTGTCCTTTTAAGTTTAATCAACAAAAATATCATCAACTTCGATGTTATTGAATCTTGTGCATCTCGAACAATGTAGTGTCCCTGTGTGAACAATGAATTGTCAAAGAATATGTGCATAGGTGCCTAATACGCGCAGCAGTAGAGAGCCTAGGCGGCACATTCTCAGTTATGAGGCACATTTGGCAGTTTGAAAATTGACAAAAATGAAATTAAGCAAAAAGCAACAGCCTTTTGATTGTTTTTAACATAATACACGTCAGAATATTGTGCCAAAATTTTCACCACACCAATTTTCTAGAACGTTCTTGCCATCCCTTCAAACTATTGATGTCATTGCATATTTCTTCTCACATGATACATACGTGATGGTACGCTAACCTGGAATTAATACGTGCTTGGAAAACAGATTCCTTGGTCACTATCTGCAATTTTATCTTATCCAAATCTTGAAATAGTGACGTTTGAAAAACCCCAAATCATAGCCCATTTGAACAGAAATAACTTTTTATGAACAATCAACTTTACATCAACTTGCAACAACATAGCACAATTTTAATGCAGGGAAACAAAGGAGTATACTACACTAGTTTTTTGCAGTTTAATGTTACACACTAGTGTTATTGCCAGTCATTTTAGAACAATATTACATATGATGGTGATCAGTGATGAGTAACGTATGCATCAACGCTGTATCCAGGGGCACATGACACTGTTTCAATGTTGAATCAATGTTGTCGCGTTGACATTGCCTTGATTCAACATTGAAACAGCGTTGTGTGCCCATTGTGTATTCATGTTAAAAGTTTGATTAATCAACAGACACTTATATGTCCAAACACAGCATGATAAAGTCGAACAGAGCAGTGAATCGTTGCTATGTGGAATAACGTTATCTTGTCCAATATGTAGCTTTCAATCAGGAAAGTTATTTTAACACAATAGTAGTAGGCCTATATGTATCAATGATAATAAAACATTTGAAAACTTTAACAAACAAAACAACATGTTCGAGATGCCACCCACCAGGCGCATGACGTTGTTTCAACATTGAATCACCGTAATTTCAACTACGTTCATTCACCGCTTAAACAACTACATGTACCCGGTGGGTAGACCTCAACAAAATAAGCCTAATGTAAGCAGATAACTCTTAATCAAACAAGAACATTTGTAGTATTATACTTGCAATAATAATCAGTATTATTCTTAACAGCGCTGGGCAAATGTGTTTTCAATAAGTGCGATATCTTTTTTAGCAATAGTAAAATATCTAGCAGATTTACCAGATCCAATTGGCTCACTGATTTTACACAAAATATCTTGAAATTCAACCCATATTTTTTCAGCTATTAATGGCCATTTATACCGACGTTTGGACTTTTCCTTGAAACTTATTTCACAGTCTACGGAATCAGTTGTAACGACCTGGCCAATATACCACGAGCCATCATATATCGCTGCTACGAATTCACCTTCTCTGAACTCTGTAGGCGCTGTGTCTGTGTGCTTATCACATGTTTCATCATCCTGGGTATTTGATGACACAGTAGCTGGAGTGTCTGGATGCTTCGTGACTGTCAGTATATTTTTAACCCAAGAAGAACAGAACCCTCCTGACAAACACAATGGGCAATAACATGATGTTTCTTGAGTATACAGTTCCATGACATTCTCATCACCAGTGGCTGCTGCGTGGACTTTCATTGTGTTCTTCACTAGACATACGGTCTGCATGCCCAAAGCGTCTCGCTTTGCCTTGCACATATTTATGGGAACAAAAATAAAATCAATTAATTTCATGGTTGATTTTTCTGTTGCCCACACATAGAATTCAGTAGCATCTTGGATGATGCAACCCTGTCTGATTGCGTCATCTGCGAGGCGCTTCACAGTCCCACCCAGCCCATCACAGGGACCCTTCCCGTGCCCCGACTCAAAGTAATTACAACGTGCCATCACTCCGAATAGTAGCTTGTGTTGAGCGATGAAATGGAATATGTGACGGTTTCTATATTGGCTCGTGGGTGAGTCGGTCCAATAGTGTACAGTATTGAGGTCCGGATCGATTGACTTAAGGCATGGTACAATCTCCCTGATTATAGTGATTATTGTTGCGGCGTCGTGCGTATTTTCATTCGAAATGATGATGAAACTCTTGTGCTTTATGTCATTGTCATTGTTGTAGTACACTACAATGGGGTGAATTGTCACAGATGTTTGACCCCAGTAAGCAGATTGTACTTCATCCATGGTCTTGCACACGAAATTTTCAGCAAAATCCATTTGGATTAACATTTCATGTTTCGGCAAGTTTTCCTTCAATTTTCGTTTCTCACGGAATTGACAACGTAATCTGGAGACATGATCACGAAACGAATTCAGCTCATCTGTAAAGCTGGATTGGAAATCAATTTTGTTCTCTTGTTGCTCAATAATTCTCGTCTTCTTAAAGCCATTTACTTCTGTCTTTTTCCACATCCTAAAGTTTATTACCGTCGGGAGGGAGTGGAATATTTCGGTCAGGTTATCTTCATTCTGTACATATAACATGTTTTCAGGATTTGGGCTTATTTTCGCTCCCGCCATTCGCAGAGCTTGAACCTTTAATGCAGCATTTTGGTGGCGGATGCACAGACAAGAAGTGCGTGAAAGGAACCTTGTAAGTAAGATGCGCTTTGGTCGCAAGCGACAGAATGTGGCAAATGATAGTACGATTTGTGGGTTTTCCGCGAGAAACTTTTCATATAGGTTTTTCATATAGTCTGTTAGAATGGCTGCCTGTTGTTTTTCTTTTGTCACACTGTCCTGTTTATAATCACGTTTTCCTGGTTGCATCTTACTGTTATCTTCTCTCTCAAGGAAATCTACAACAACTTTTACAACACTATGTGACAGACATAATTTTCGTTGGTTGTACAAATTGATGCTTTTTGAACCTGATTTCATTAAGGACCGACGACTTAGACCTGTTTGTCTACTAACGGATGTCACACAGCGATATTTTCTCAGAATCCGCCCTGATATCAAGCGATGGAGCACAGGCCGTTGTTTTTGCGTCATGCTTTGCTTGGATGCACCTATTTCTGACAAAATGGCATTGCTAACAAGCAACTTGCGACGAACCCATTGACGACGACGAGGTGTAAGTCCTAAATTTGCTAAGTCAGCATTAGTTTGTTTGAGTGGTGTTAACTTCTCTGTAGGTGGCACATTCTTAGTACTACGAAGGCGTCTCATGTTCTGGTTTTGAGACTTCACTTTTTTCTCAAGCACACAAACCCTTGCCTTAAAATTGGCCATTTTCTTATTAGCTATCGCTAGCGCACGCCCTCTGTGCTTTTTAACCCCTACAGACTTTTTACTGGCTGATGATTTGTTAGATCTCCGCACACACTGTGGTAGCTTAACGATGAGAGGTGTAGCAGGCGTAACTTCATGGACATTGTTATCTTCAGTGGATACGCCCCTGGGTGCTGTATGAGGAGCATTGCTTTCTATGCTGTCTGTCTTAATAGATTTTCTCAATCTGGATAACCGGTTTCTTTCCTTTGCGGCATTGTTTCTTTTATATAATTTAGGTTTGCTCAATTTTGTGGCTGGAACATAATTCTGCCTCGATATATGTCGTTCCTTCTCCGGAAATGATGCTCCTTCAGCTTTCCTTCTCTCACGATAGGCCCTCTGGATTTCTGCCCTCGTTTTCCCCATGCTGCAAAAAATAAAATGACAGAATAGTAGTAGTAGTAGTAGTAGTAGTAGTAGTAGTAGTAGTAGTAGTAGTAGTAGTAGTAGTAGTAGCAGTAGTATCAGTAGTAGTATCAGTAGTAGCAGTAGCAGCAGCAGGAGCAGCAGCAGCAGCAGCAGCAGTAGTAGTAGTAGTAGTAGTAGTAGTAGTAGTATCAGTAGTATCAGTAGTATCAGTAGTAGTATCAGCAGCAGCAGCAGCAGCAGCAGCAGCAGCAGCAGCAGCAGCAGCAGCAGCAGCAGCAGCAGCAGCAGCAGTAGTAGTAGTAGCAGTAGTAGTAGTAGTAGTAGTAGTAGTAGTAGTAGTAGTAGTAGTAGTAGTAGTAGTTATAGTATATGCCATATTCTAGATACAAGTGACGCTATTCATTTAGGGACATCCCCTATGGATGTGTTGGCTATGAGCCATATGGTAACGTTTGTATCAATTTATTTAATACATACGTTACCAACTGATCGGCGCTCAATGGCTATATATTTAGGCTGTCTCGCACATGTAATGTCAAGGTAAACATGCAGATAAATAATATGTACATTGATGGATGTTCAGAGGTAAGTGGTTCCATGATATTGGACATAAACCATCACATTTCTAACTGTCATCGATCACAATAAAATCCTGATTGGCGTGGTCTTATAATACATTGAGAAAATGGTCATACAGTAATAATATTTATAAGTATATCTTTAATGTAAACATCAATTACATGAGACACTTCAGTGCCAGCGATATACACTATGTCAGAGCTATATTTCACCAATAGCTAGCAGGAATATTTCCAGATACCTACGATACCATGGGTAACGTATGTATGCTTTCAGTATAATTCAATATAGCTCGCTCCGGGTCTTGGATGCATTGGAAAGGCTTAGAATGCTATGCAGTGACATGTGACAAACAGCTAAACAGCTGTTTGAAATGCGTATTCTAATGCAATAGACCGCAGTACTAAATAGTATTTGTCTACTTACACGCCAATTTCACTAGATGGTCCTCTTTATATAATTACTGAATGGCATACGATTTTCCCCGAATTATGAACTCAATGAACTACAGGTTTGCAAATACTAACACGTGAATGACGTAATCAGCAATGTTGTTATTTTTAGCCACGGTTTCGTATTTTTGGTAACGTATAATATCGGTCACGTATGTATCATTCAGTGATTAATACAGTGATAACAATTCTTTGGCGCTATAATAAGTGAAAGAAAAGTGTATATATCAGGACACTCATTAGATGTGCATGTATACAAAACATAATTGCATTGGCAAATATACAGATTAGCTTGTAAATAGACAGTAACGTATGTATTGAGAGATATCAAACCACACTTTTTCTGTTATTTCAAGCACTGTAGAATTTTTTTAGCAAATGCAACAGTTAAGGTAGACAATTCATCTGATAAAACATTTGCATGCGCAGTCCCATAAGGCTTTATATATGCTATGTGCTGTATATTCATGGATTTATTGGCTATCAAAATAGTACATAACGTATGCATCAAGCGTACTGGCTTCACTGCAAGATGCTGTTGTTGTGACTATACAGGTCACTAATTCTTTTTGAAAACCATATATTTAAATAGACAACATAATTGGCATGATATAGAAAAGAGCAAAGCAGCGCTGTAAGTGTGGATAGCTGAATTTATGACAATGGCGTGATTTTATATATAACCTGCTTCAGTAACGTATGCATCGAAAATGGACATTTGAAAGCACACAAAAAATGTTGTTCTATTTAGATTCAAGTGAAACTTAATGTACACGCAACATGGCATTAAGGACGATGAATTTTACATGATTCAGAATACGAATAAGCAGGAACATGAGTGCAATCCATTGGTAACATCAAATGTACCTCATAACTGAGAATGTGCCAGCTATCCCCGAGATAATAATCTAGACTAATAGGAATTGGTGTCATCCCGGTGTGATGTCACAACTCTAGCGCGATAGCTAAAAACGTTTGGTTGTCAAGGTGGTTGCTATACGCGTATCTCAGCTTTGGCTGGGCCGATTACAAACCTTTAAAAAGCATTTTGTTCGTCTAGTAAAGGAGAATCGGTATTATGATTGTCAAGTTAATCAGAGCGATCGGGTATCTAGTCCTCACAACATCTTTAAATTAATAGTAGAGTGGCAGAATAAAAACATTGACTTTGACACGCAAAGTTTGGTGCCATATCTTCGCCATACAAGTTGCATTAAAATTGGTCATTTGAAACATATCTATGCTGGTTGACAACTTTTTTCTGTCTGGTAGTCATTTGGAGGCCGGAAGTATGTCATGACAGGGGCGGACCCCGGAATATTTTAGGGCTGGGTGTATTGAAAAAGGGCACCTCTCTAACACCCGGACCAATGGTAACTAAATCTAACTGGCGCAGACTTGTCATCCTCCAAGGAATCCTGAAATCTAGGTGTTCTCAGATGGCCTGTCCTGCATTTCCAGAGGTATATATGGACGCATAGCTGGCTGGTAAATTATTAAATTTTCACCCATTTAATAATAATTTAAAATGTAGGTGAGTGAGGGTGGTGTTTTTCTCTTGACGCATTATGGTGGCAATGGTACTGAGAATTGGCCTAATGGACCTTTCCAGAGTAATGCCGTCATATGACGCCATAATCAGCTAAGCGGCCTGTATGATGACCTCATACTCATTACGTCATAACTGATTATATTAGACACGTCTTCAACGCTTAATAGTCCGACATGTTGTAATAAGTGTATGTCTCTACTATTTAATAAACATAGGCAGCAACAGCACCAAGTCAAATCAGTTTCAAAATATTCAACAGCGTACTTGTATAGTTTTCTGGATATTGATAGTCAGGGGGTTCAGAGCTCGATCGATCTCAACAGGAGCGAGGTTGGGTGGAGCTTAGCTAGAGATGGGCGGGGCATCGCTAAAATGGAAAGGTCCATTACTCATAGTATTCAAAATCTGAAAACAATTAATTTCCCAACAGCCACGGATTATTCTTTAGCCTAACTGGGCTCACGGGTGTTGCTGTCTTATGCTGGAAGCTATTGCTGCATAACTGCCCTTCACAGCATTAGCTTCATGCTATTGTTTCCCTGGGCGGTTACATGTTGGGGAAATTAGCCCCTCCAAAAATGGCGTCGCTCCCAGGGTATTATGGGAAATTTGATTGTGATGACGTCATCACGATTCTATGAATTATTAATTCTAAGCTGTGTAAGAATGTTTATATAAGCAATATGCAACACGATGGCGAAAATTTGTGTTAATATGTCGATATATTGTAGAGTCACATCTTCGCAATTTGAATATTGAGGATCTATGAGGAAAATGAGAAAAGTATAATACATTTTTCTATTACTCACGCGGGCGGTGTGGGTATTGCAATGGACCTTTCGATTTTTATCTATTCCCCGCCCATCTCTAGCTAAACTCCACCCACACCTCGCTCGTGTTGGCATCGAACGATCTCTGAACTTCCTGACTATCAATTTCGAGAAAACCGTACCGGTAAGCTGTTGAATATTTTGAAACCAATTTGCTAGAGGGCTGTTGCTGCCTACTATGGCAGCAACAATGCCCAGTCAAATTAGTTTCAAAGTATTCAGTATCATGCTTATTAAAATGTAGAGACACACAATTCTTACAACGTGTCCGACTTTTAAGAAGTAAAGACAGGCCAGGCCGTATATAGTCCTTTATGACGTAATGATTATGACGTCATCATATACGCCGCGTAGATGATTATGACGTCATATGACGTCATTACTCTGGAAACGTTCACCGGTACTGTCTGTGTGTATGTTTGTGTGTTTGTCCGCAGGACGTCACACTAACTGCAAGACGGTAGAATCGCCAACTTTGGGGCATAGAATCATATTGCTGGTTGCTAAGCGTGTTGAAGCTTTAAGTAAAAGGGTCAAATATCTAGGTCACGGGGTCACGAAGTGCACTCAGGAATGCATAGTTTTTCGCATTAACTCGGGAAAGCAAGAATTTAGAATCGCCGGGTCTGACACATATACTATCATGGTGTGGCTGGCTACAGAAAGTTGAAGTTTTATATCAAATTGTCATATATCTAAGCCACGGCGTCACTACGTGCATACCGGAATGCACATTTTTGGCCAGATCTTGCGAACGGAAGAAGGTAATATCGCCAAATTTGGCACATATAAGCATGATGCGGCTGACTAGAGAGAGAGTGTTAGGCTTTCAGCAAAATGGGTCAAATATCTAGGCCAACTGTCACTAAATGCATAGCGGGATTTACATTTTTGCCATAACTCGGGAATGCAAGAAGGCAGAATGACCAAAATAGACACATCCTTTCAAACTCTAGTGGGCTAGGAATACATTGAACTTCAGCTCAAAGCGTCAAATATCTAGGTCACGAGGTCATTAAATGTATTGGCAAAATAGAGCGGAAATGCAAGATTCAGCACCTGCTCCCAGAGCAGATTAGTTCTTTCTACATTCGAACAAAACTTGGTTGGTGGACACGCTTGGATATAGACTATTACCCAGATATAAATTTGGTCAGTTGGATGGACTCATATTTTTAAAATGACAACGCGTGACAGCTTCTTATTTTACTATTGATGCGGAATTAGACCTTTGACCTATAATGTCCAGAAACTAGGTCAAAATAACAAGGGGCTCTCTATAATGTGTGAACGGTTTAATATATTTCTCAAATACTTGATGCAGATTGCTAATATCAACATTCTCACTAGGTTTAGATTTAATATAACGAATAAGTGAAGATGATCCGCAATGGACATTTCATTTAGGTGTATACATATATCTTTTTTTAGTAACAGGTAATTGAGAAAATGCATTGCTGTTTCTGCCAGACCATGGTCAACTCTTTTTAAAGATGGTTGTCATATTTCAAAACGGTGACCTTTCCCCAGAGTAATGACTTGTTATATCTAGGCTATTAGAAGGCGTGGGTCCTGCATGTTGGTCTCTACATATAGCTTTCTTCTTCTTCTTCTTCTTCTTCTTCTTCTTCTTCTTCTTCTTTGAGAAAAGACGTGTTTTAGAAGAGCTCTCAGTTTAGTCCGTTTGTTGACTGTTTATAAGTGTCAGTTGTGTTTACTTTTTGTCTTTTGTATGCGCTAACGCGTATGTGCTTATGTTTGTGTTAATAACTTTGTGTTTTATTAATGTGTTCATACATAATTTGATTTTTCTCTGGTTTTCGTAACTCTATATATACTTGTAACACTTATAGCGCCATTAGCATAGGGTAGTCGGCCTGTTGGCCGAAGTGGACGCTTGATTAGGCTATTGTGTTTGGACAATGGCCAGACAGGTTAGTTATGCGGAGCGCCTGAGAGAGACTCGAAGTGACCCCGTCACCACCCCTGCTTTAGATTACGAACCATTCGCGGGCATTGATAGGAAACATGGTGTACGCGTTGATAGTCTAGCTGGTGTGGCGGTAGAGGCCTACGTGAAAGGCGCCGCCGCCGTCGTAAAGCCGGAGAATATTGTAGCTGCTTCACGAATTAAAGGAGGAATCGCGGTTTATGTCAAAACGGAGCAACAAGTCAATAGACTGTGTCTTGACGGTATAAACGTAGGTGGCTGCTACCACAATGTGTATTCCTTGGAGAATGAGCCGACGAGATTAATTATATCTAATGTCCCACCATACATCCCGAACTTTGTTATTAAACAAGCGCTGGAAAGCCAAGGAAAGGTGCTCGGAAATTGCCGGCCAATACCTTTAGGCTGCAAGTCACCAGAGTTAAGACATGTGAAAAGTTTTAGACGGCAGATCCAGATTGTAATGGAAAAGTCCCCATTACCGGAGTTTGTGGACATCCCGTACATAGGAAGGTCCCATAGACTATTTATAAGTACGGACGAGATTGTCTGTTTTAAATGTGCTCAGAAAGGACACTTTCAACGTTTTTGCCCATTGAATGACATTCACGACAATTCGGTGGGTCATGATAACCGTAACAACAATGTTGCGGACGAGCCGGTCAACAGTAAACATCGTGACGTCATACCGAATACCGATCTTGTGCTAAATGATAACAATTTTCCACAAACACTGTCACAAAGAAACGATAAACCAGTTGATAAAGTTAGTAAATCGTCACCTAAGAAATCACCTCAGAATAAACGTCGTAAGACTCAGTTTTCCAATCGTTATAGCGTCTTGAGCGATGATCTAATTGTCACTGATCCTGAAACTGATAATGAGGCGGACATTACCAGTGCACCGTTGGATAATTCCACTGTTGTAGATGATGCTACTTCAATGGACCAGGCTACTCAGCAAAACTCAGCTCTGTTCACAGATGAACCTGGTAATTCCAACACGGCGGCCAATGGGGACTCTGCTGTCACTGTCATTCAAATTCACCGTGAATCGGAATTACACGACCCTGTTCCATTATCTGACGAGGGTTGTGTAGCTGAAAGAACTGTTATGTCGACACAAGAAATCCTAAGTGAACTCGATGTAAATATCTCATTGGCGAAAGCAACCAGTGTTAATAATGCATCTATAGTTTTCAAACCTGGACATGATCCTTGTGATTCGGACAGGCTTGGAATAGAAGCAGGTGGTATGCCGCCTTTATCGCAGGGTGAACTGCTGGACGAGGACACCAGCGACGCTGACAGCATGTCTATTGGTTCAGAACTTTCGGACATGACAGATTTTATTGATTCAAGGGAGGTAATGCCCTCTCTTGAAGATGTGAAACTATTTATAGAAAGTGTAAAATATAGTAAAAAGGTAATAGATAAATGCAAAGCCTTTCAACCCAACTTAAAATTACTGATACATCAGTTGATAAGATTGAAGAAACAACCTGGCTTAGAATCTGCGTTCAAGTCTCGTGTCACCAAAATAGTCACTAAGCTACACCGTAGCTTACGGAATTAATTGTTTCCGCCTATGGTCAATCTAGTAACGGACTTGAATACAGTTTCTTTTCTACACCAAACAATTATGGGTATCTTTGTTCTAAGATTTATTCAATTATTTTTAATTATGGCTTCCCTCTCAATTGTTACACTAAATACGAGAGGTTGTCGTGACTCTTTTAAAAGATTTCGTATTTTTAATGAACTTCGCAAAGATTTATTTGCCGATATTGTGTTTCTCCAGGATACTCACACAATTCAGCCGGATGAATCGCTATGGCGACTTATATGGAGAGGTCAAGCTGTCTTTTCACATTTTAATACAAATACAGCTGGTGTTGCTATAATATTTAAACCCAAGTTAAATGTAAATATCATTGAAACGATCACAGTTGCTCAGGGAAGAATCTTACATGTCACAGCAAATATACATGGCATCTATTTTTATCTGATTAATGTTTACAATCCCACAGAGTCTCATGACAAATTGAAATGCATAGATATGCTAAAAACTCATATTTCCACATTGTCCGAACCATATCCTATAATATTAGGTGGTGATTTTAACTGTACACTTGATTATGAGTTAGATAGAACATCAGCAACAGAACCACACCCTCCAGCTGCGGATGCACTTAAATCTTTAATTACAAGCAATAGTCTTACTGATGCATATCGCTGCCTCTATCCACAATCTGAAATTTTCACCTGGCACAGGTCCGATGGGACTGCATCCAGACTTGATCGTTTTTACATTCATAGTAATTTTAGACAGTTTTTAAGCAGTTGTTCCATAATTCCTTGCACCAATTCTGACCATGATTATGTTAGAGCAATATTTCAGCTTAAAAGTGTAAAACGGAAAAGTGCATATTGGTGCATGAATACCGCTGTGTTGAGTGAAAGAAACTATGTGCTTTTAATTAATGATTTCTGGAATGGTTGGCAAGGGAAAAAATGTGATTTTGATTGTCTACAGGATTGGTGGGATTTGGCCAAAAAGCATATATGTATTTTATCACAGCGTTATTCCCGAGAACGAGCTGTCCTTTTCCGTGAGCGACGATCAGACTTACAAGCTGAAATTGATCAGTTATCGGTCAAAATTCCAAAAACAAATGAATTATTAGAGGTAATTAACCAAAAGCAATCTGAATTAACAACTCTCCTCAAAGAGCAAAATAGGGGTGCTTGGATTCGATCGCGATTCCAGCATATAAATGAATCAGATAGACCTACTACATATTTTTTTAATCTTGAGAATAAACGTGTGATGAATAAAACTATTTCACAGTTGAAGATCCCAACCGGTGAAATGGTTAATTCTGATACGGATATTCTGAGCCACGCCTCTGATTTCTATGGTGAATTATATGCGAAGTCAAGCTCATGCAAAGTGTCTGAAAACCTGCTTTTATCAGATCTTCCTAATCTAAGTGAGCTTTCCAGAATTGAGTTAGATCGGGCCCTGAGTTTACCAGAGCTTACTGACGCTGTTAACCATCTCAATAACAACAAAGCTCCTGGAATTGATGGACTACCATCGGAATTTTACAAAACCTTTTGGGAAACTATCGGTTCTGATCTTCTTGATGTTTTTAATGAATCAATTGAAGACATGTTATTACCTATTTCATGCAGGCGGGCGGTTGTGACATTATTACCTAAGAAAGGTGATTTAACCAATTTAAAGAACTGGAGACCTGTATCACTTTTATGTGTAGATTTGAAAATATTTTCCAAGGCCTTGTATAATCGTATACGTACAGTACTCGCAGAAATTATTCACATAGACCAAAGCTATTGCGTACCAGGACGTAAGATCTCCAATAACATTAGGTTGATAACAGACGTCGTCGAGTATTCAAATTTCATGTCGTTACCTCTTGGCGTTGTATCCCTAGATCAGGAGAAGGCGTTTGATAGGGTAAGTCACCAGTATTTATTGAATACCTTGCGCGCATTTGGCTTTGGTGATTTTTTTGTTAAATGCATTCAGCTTCTTTACAATGACACTTCGTGTTTACTGAAAATAAATAATTTGTTATCTATGCCTGTTTCTTTTAGCCGTGGTATCAGACAGGGTTGCTCACTATCAGGCGCTTTGTACAGTATCTGTATCGAACCATTATTAGTTAAGATACGCTCAAATAACGGACTGAGGGGGGTGGCCCTGCCTGATATCTCGGGTGAAAGGGTTTCTTGCTCAGCTTATGCTGATGACATAACTGCCTTGTGTACGTGTAATGATGATTTTATTAAATTGCGAGATTTGATACATGTATATGAGTCTGCTTCCAACGCGAAAATTAACCACTCAAAGTCAGAAGGTTTTTGGGTTGGTTCCTGGAAATGGCGTATTGACGAGCCTTTGGGGTTAAAATGGAATAGCAATGGATTAAAGATTCTCGGTATTTATATTGGCAATTCTTTGGATTTTTGCAAACAAAATTGGGAAAATCTTGAAAATGAAATCAGCACAAAACTTCTTAACTGGCTCCCGTTATCAAAAGCTCTATCGTTTAGAGGTAGGATCACTATTACTAATCTGCTTGCTGCTTCTAAGCTTTGGCATAGGTTAGCTGTTATCGATGTCCCTGGTAATATTTTAAATGCTATTCAAAAACTGTTAATTAACTTCATCTGGTCTGGAAAGCACTGGCTTCCCAAAGAGTTACTGTTTCTGCCTTTAGACAAAGGTGGGCAAGGACTAGTGCATTTAGAATCTCGGATACGGACATTCCGTATTCAGTATGCACAATCCTTTATGAACTATTTCGCTTTTCATCCGTGTTTCAGCTTTAGCAGCTACTTTCTCAAACAGATACATAAACTAAATTACGATTATCAGATTTTCTCTATTCAATTGGATGTAAAGACGATTCGTAATATACCTATCTTTTATAAGAGTGTGCTCAATTCTTGGTTTTTCTTCAATGTTATGCGAACATCGCATCCAAGCTGTAAAATCGATGTTTTAAATGAACCACTGTTTCTAAATCCTTTGATCAAGAATATCTCCACTGGATTTACTTTTTGCTACGAAGATTTTATAAGTGCGAATGCTACCATTCTAGCTGATATTTTGGTAAATGATAAACGAATTGCACTTGAAGACTTACTCCTTAAAATTGGCAACAGGTCTCGACGATTGCTTCAAATAAACTTGAACACTCTATGGGATAGCATACCCAATGAATGGTTCGAACTATTAGATCGACCTATTGACATTCCCAGGTCAGTATACAATTATGAATTATCATGCAATATTAATGATGACTCGGTTTTTACTGTATTGATACCATCTCTTTGCAAGAAGGAACTATACAAGATGTCTTTATTAAAATGTTACTCAATGATTTCACATAATACCAAAAGTAACATATGGAGAGATCTACTTTCTCTAAATATTGATTTTACAGATAATTGTCTCTGTTTTTATGAATATCCGTGTACATACTACGAAGGAGATTTGTCATGGAAGGTTTTCCATGGGGCACTCAACACTGGTGTTTTTCTATATAAGGCCGGATATTGTATTAATGATAAATGTGTTTACTGTGGCGATCGTGAAGATTTAGCACATCTTTTTATAACATGTTCACGTCTCCAACCACTTTTGTGTGCTGTTAGACGAGCAGTTCTATTTTTAACACTGGCTGATGAATTTAAGCCTGAGAATTATGTCAAAGGCTTTCTATGCCCCCATTGTTCGTCTAAATCTGCACGTAAAATTAAACATCGTATATGCAATTGGATCATGGCAAACGCTAAAATGGCTACCTATGTAACGCGGCAGCGTCTAATGGATGGCAATGGTCAGACGGACGCCCTTCGAGAATGCATTTCTCGAATGCGAGCTCGTGTGACTATTGAATTTAAATACCACCAGCAAAATGGGTCACTAGAAAACTTTAAAAAAATTTGGGCAATTGACCACTTCGTTTGTAGTACTGAAGACGATATTTTAACATTTAATGGTATTTAGTTATACCTTTCAGTATTATTTTGTCCACTTTCATCATTTTACATTTTAATGACTGATGACTGATGATTTTGATGACTGATTCCCATTGATTTTTATACGGATTGGATTGGGTTTTTTTTACAAAATTGACGTAGATCTGTGATATTTTGACATATTTGTTATTCTTCATAAATACAATGTTTATTTAAATGATACTCAGACTGATTCAGGAATATATTTATATTGTCTATGACGTGTTTTTAAAAATAATTTATGAGTGATGTATTAAATTAAAGCGTTTTTTTATGAATCCAAAATAAAGTACATGAAAAGTCTTCTTCTTCTTTTCGTTCGCTGATCATACCGCCAGTCCTGTAAGTGACTATCGACATGATCATAAAGCTTATATAGCTTTCTGGTAACAGCAAGTTAAGAAAATGCATTGCTGTTTATGTCAGACTACCGCGTCCACGAAACGGAACGAAAATGTCTAGAACAGTTATTTTACCGTCTGCAAATAGGCTCTTTGTACTGGAAGTTGGAAAAAGATAATTTTGATGGCAAAGATGGCCACGATTCGAATGATCACAATTAAGATGGCCGTCTCAGAAACAAAGAACAATTAATCCATTGTTTCCTTACCATTCCTGCTCAACATTCCTGCACTAACAAGAACGGGTGCACTTGCACAGGGGCGTGCACGAGAGTGAAGCTTTCACACACTTTCAGTTTTATGAAATCATTTTGTACAACGGTAGCGGAAAAAGATCCAAACAACCTTTGGTCGCCTCGGCGAGTTTGCTCCCATGTTCCCCCATCAGTAGTTCAATACGTGTCCCCTACCATTTTATGTTTGTGGTAGCTGTCTCATTAGCTTGAGAGAATGGTTAGCGCAATAGCGAGCCTACTATCCCGTCCTCCTAAGTTACGTACTGGGTAAGAACACTTTGTGTCGGTGCTTTGTTTCCACTGCAGCGTTTGCCGGCTAGCATGTCAACAACCCCCTTATTTGCATGACATCTTGGGGTTTTTTGTCAGGTGGTAGAAGAACAACACCGAATCTCTCCATAGCAGCAGCAGCAGCAACCACCTCCGATACCGGAAGGCCATGACTATACATTTCCAGAAAACTATACAGGTAAGCTGCTGAATATTTTGAAACTACTTTTACTGGGTAGTGTTGCCGTGGCAGCAACAGCGTCCAGTTAAATTAATTTCAAATTATTCAACATAATGTTGATTAAATAGCAAAGACATACAATTCGTCCAACAATGTTAGGCCTTCTTCACGTTCGTCAAGTACTTATCTGCGCCAGTCATGACGTCATTGATTATGGCGTCATGCTGCACGCCATTCAGTTGATTATCACGTCATATGATTGATGGACAAACGGGAAATGCCAATTCCTGCCTGTACAGAAAGCAACACACAATGCCCTCTGAACGAACACGAATAAGTCTGTCGCGCTATCAGTTGCGAGCCTGGCTGCACCACCGCGGGTGTTTAGCTATTGTAAAGAAGATCCCCAAGCATCATCAACACAGCTAACTCAATGGGGATTACTCCAAGTATTATGACAAATCTTTCCTCTCCATAGATTAATCCTCCTTCCTACTGGACCTTCTTTGCATTGATGAACAGTGCTTTGTACAGTAAACCAATAGGTGCCATCCCAAGTTTGTGTTTGTGAGATCTGTGCCTTTCTTTCTGATGTCAAATGAGGCTCTCAACATGCCCTTCCATTTCTTCAAGCAGCAAAGGCAGACAGCCACGATGTTGCCGTTCCTTTATGTGCCAAACCTTTATTATAACTAGGACTTCCTTAGAACGCTTACAAGAATAGATATGCTATGCCATTTAATATTTGCATAGCCCTATAAACATGTACAACCACGTAATCCCATCTGTACTAGAGGCCATCCATTCATCGTAAGCTTTGCCATGTTGCTAACCGCTAGGCCAGCATCGCTTGCTTTGTGTCACAGGGCGTGTAAGGTGGTAGTGCAATGGTGGTATTAACTGCCCATATGTGTGAACATTTCAAGAACCCTCTCATATGACACTGATACGCGCAGGTCATATAAACTTGCCAAGTGTGTAATGTCGTGTCTTGTTATGTAGCAAGAACCCAGAGACACTAGCATAGGTAGTTCATGAGGCGTACTTTGACAAATCCGTTGCATTTGTTTTCCACAGGGAGCCAAGCTGTTAAAAGCTAAACGCGGGCAAATGCTCGACAGTGCTTGAAGCTGTGATACACGTACTGGATCTTTCCATTTTAGCTATGCCCCGCCAATCTCTAGCTAAGCTCAAGCCACACATCGCTCGTGTTGTGATCGATCGGTCTCTGAACTTCCGGACTATCAATTTAAAAGAAACTGTACAGGTAAGCTGTTGAATATTTTGAAACTAATTTGACTGGATGCTGTTGCTGCATATGGCATGTTTATTAAATTGTAGAGACATACAATTCTCACAACGTGTTATGACATAATGATTATGACGTCATCCTACACGCCGTTTAGCTGATTATGACGTAATATGACGCCATTGCTCTGGAAAGGTCCATTGTGTTAACGCCGTAGCACATCATTCATACCCACACGAGTGGCCAAGGACGGAGCGATAGCTGTCACTTGGCCATTTACAGGTGAAGTACCAATGAACTGGAATTTGTTATTTATCCATTCTTGGGAATGCTGCTCGAGATAGTATAAACGAAGCATCATCCGAATCATTCTCACACGCTTCCTTAAAGCAGTACGGGTGTCCTTATTGGGTATCACGAGAATATAACGTCCTCATTAAAGATAAGTAGTTCATGCATTCTGCTCAGATGATATTGTTCTAGATGCTCCATTGTACAAGGCAACCAAATACTTAGCATGATACTGAGCTTACAGACGATCAATGTGCCTAGTGGATATTCTTGCTAAGGGCCTTTCGCCAGAATGCCGTGTTACTCTGCGCATATATGTCTTTCTCTTCACAGCTCCCTGAAGCTTGGTTTTGTTTTACAGATCTTCAAAAGCATCCTGATACTTTGGCATTTTACCATCTAAGGGTTTTTGGGTAAGCAGCCAACATTGCTAAAATCAATCAATCAGCTGGATTTATGCAACATACATCGCTATGGCCTTCCAAATAAGCGGGCCAATTAAGTTTCTCTTTGTTGGCTTGCCGCCAGTTGACACATTCTGTCTAGTAAGTTTTCCAGGACTACAACTATAACATGTTAACTAGTATTAGGCCCGATTTATAAGTCGAATGTCTCTTGTGCCGTGCCAGCTAAATCTGCCTGAAAATGACAGAGTCCATTATATAAATCAACCAGTCGTCATTACCGCGGCGCGATAGAAAATTGGACTTATAAAGCGGGCCTTGTACTATGTATTGCACCATGGCAAAAAATATCAAATTATGTGCACAATTTTTCTTCCATTCCAGATTTGCGGAGGCATAGAAGAAGGCTTTCTGGTTTATGACTGTGCGCATGCAATAAGTTTCCACGACCGACGTTAACCAACTTTAATATTTCCAAATATAAGAGTGGCGGCATTGTCTGTCTAACGTATCGTCAATCATGCTCAAGAATGCTTTTTGTTAAACTTTCTGGCACCAGACAAATGTAAGTAAATACAAATATGAAGGTTCTAAGTAGTTTAGTTCCCGAGACATAGCGCTTTACTCTTGAATATGGGTTGGCATTTTGAGATATGGACGTTCCCTATACAAATTGAAAACAGAGTCATCTGACACAACCGCGTCCATGGCAGGTCTCACCTCCCTATTACCGAATACCTATTTGTAGACACCAACACGAAGATTCTAGTTCTTGTATTTCCAGATAAATGTGCATAGTGGCCTGACACACAGCAATATAATTCCCATCTCCATGGTATATGAAACTGATATGTGGACACTACAATTGAAGGTGCCATGCCATTTAGTATTCGGAATATGATGCATGACTCTGGAACATGGCGGCGATTTTTGGAAAATGGTCATCATACGCCTCAACGGCCTAATATGAGATTGTATCTAAATTTTCATCTAGTGACATGGTGTAGAAGTTCCTTTCTTTTACCACAGATTGTACGATTCAGGCAGATTGTCTAACTATCCCCTGGACTATTAGAAAAGTATTATGCTAAAAATGTATCGATTTTCATCAAAATGATATCAAAAGCCTCAAAGAGGAATTTATTGCTATATCAATGGTGCTAATTTTAATTATACTGGACTATTATTAAGTAAAGTGTGGAATTAAATAAGAAAAATCAAAATTTCAATCGCCAATAATAAGAATATTCTGCAAATTGTACCCAGAATACTGCAACAAGTTTTTAGTTCATTTCATAGGCTCTACTACAAACGATGGTATTCAGTAAACTTAGCGTGATATGAACTACATCAACGTTTAATATTATTATTATTATTATTATTATTATTATTATTATTATCAAATCAGAAAGGTCACTTTTGGCATGGTAACCACACGCCTAAACACTAGTGTTTTTGTTGAGAGGCTGCGCTTCAGATTCGCCGGAGTTCCCGGCTTCATCAGCAGCAACCTGCTGTAAGCGCTTTGTCTTAGAGTGCCTTCGCGAGACCAATGGCTCGGACAGAAAGGTAGTGATTTCTCCACGAAATTCCACAGAACTACCAAAGACTACTAACACTGTTATGATGTGATTGGCCACACCTAGTAAATTTAAATAACTTCGTACAAGTTTAATCCGAGAGACGAACGCATCATCGCACAACATCGTGTTGGGAAAGAATGTTTCGAATATCTTTAAGGCACACATCGGGGACACCAAGAGAAAGTATGTGGTTGAAAGGGCTAACGACGTTAAAGTTGCTTCTTTTTGCGTAACTTTGCATGCAGTCCGGGTACGTTCCCCGGGAATTCGTCCGCACACCATGCCAATAAGAACCATAATCCCAGCCACTAAAATCACACTGAGGGGAATAAAATAATAAAATGTGTCAGAAATCCAAGGCCACGCCCGGTAATGTAAACCTTCGCTCCCAGGCGGTATGAAACACCCAACATCTAAAAGTTCAAATGTCCACATGGAATGGAGACTAATAGCTATGGTGCCTGATGTTACTATAACAACTACGATCTGTGCTACAAATGGGGTACATATTTCCACAGCCTTCTGATGATGCCAGAGAGTTATATACCTGTCAATCATCATGGTGCATGCGTACCACCCGGGGATGTGATTGACAAGATTAATAATAAACATCCATACTCGACACATCCAGTCACTCCAGTCTGCCACGTACCGCTTATCCGCCATGAAACACACCCACTCTACACCGAGGGTCACGTATAAAGCTATCAAATTGGTGATTACGAAAGACCGAAGATACACGTACACGGATATCTCCTGAAAATATTCTCTTCGTAGTACTAATAGCAACAGTATATTACCAATCGTACCGAGTACTACACATATTGGCGGCATATAGGTCTGGATAACAAGTTCTGGGCCCGATGGACCTTCCATCATCCTGGTGTTTTCATAGGCAGCTAGTAGCATCTCTAAACTTATATTTCTTAATTGTTCTTCGCTAAAATTGCCTACTAACTCTTCGGAAAGGCCAAGCGGGCAATCTAGGTCCAGTACCATTTTTGCTTTTGCGAATTTATGACATTATTGAAATTGAATAAATATTGGAATGACGCAGGTCTTCTTCTCGTATAAACGTTACGATTTAACGTGGCATAATATATCCGTTACTAGAAGAGGGCGAACGAATCCACCCGCATGGTTAGCTGTCTGTGGATATGTCGATTCCTCAGTCGAATTCCAAGCACATGTCCTATGTGTAAACGCGACCGTGTGCACCGTATTCCGTACGTAACCAATGCCGCTGGAAACGAACCTGGTTTTTTACAGGAGAATATAATGGCGAGCGAATAATCGCGCACCGCGTGCCTACTGACACTTGTGAATCCGAAATTACCCTATCTAAGTCTAAAACCCACCACACATAGTAGTATTTGAATCCGTTAAAGCTAATTGTACTGGAAGATGTTGCTGCCTTGGGCAGCAACAGCTTCCAGTGAAATTGGTGTCAAAGGATTCAACAAATTAGTGCCTCGTATCTGAAAGTACGAAGATAGGTGGTTAGCAGCTGTTTAAAGATTTATTATCTTGTATCTAGTATACAGAATTTTCAAATGACATGTATTACCACACCGCCTCTCTATAATGACCATACTTTGGCATGCACTGAAGTGAACACATAAGACTGGTTAATCCGTGCGTTATACATCTTCTTTCTGCCTATACCAGTTCGTAAACGCACGCGTCTAAATCCTTCATTAACACATTAACAGTCGCATATATTTCCTAAACCACGAGAGAGTAAAATATATCACAATATCCTATTAGAATTCTCACACAATATGAACGTTGTTTATCGACTTTCCATGCAACAGAAAGCTAATTATGATCAACGTAGCCAAGCTACCTAAGTACACCAATGGTGCGGACCATTACCACAGATAGCAAGTCCTTCGAAATTAGAAAACGACACGCCACCGGCTCATACTCATCATTTGAAAGGCGGAAGATGAATTACTCTTTTTCGCTTAACTTCATGTCTTAATGAAGTTATTTCCGAGAAAAATTATTTATTGGTTATCGCTATTCCAGTTTTTGCGCAATACGGTAATGTGATGAACGGCGCTGCACGCATACCAGCATTGGCACCATCGTCTAGATAAGCGACTCCTCTCCACAAGCGTCTCTACAATACTGGCAGCCGCAACATTAGACTGGTGAAGCTTCTATCCTTTGGGAGACAGCGTCTGCAAAATTAAACAGAAAATATAGTTTAGCACGGTGTAAATATACATAAGCCAGACACACTTCTTGTTTCTGCTGTGAACTGTTGCGTATATATGTACTACATGACGAGTAGTTGTCGCGAACATATTTTGAAAATGTTTGTTTCTGAAATTTTTTGCAACAGTATGCAGCAACACGGCGGTCTGGAGGAGAATCATGCGAAGCGCCATGGAGATGACCGTCTCACCACCTGTATGCCGGTGAACTAACTGTTCGCAGCGTTTGATCAGATTACCTAATGTACGTTTCCAAGTTTATCCATCTATTATATGAGGGCATATGACGTCATCATCAACTACGTGACGTATGACGTTATGAATGACTTGATATAGTCTATAACGCTCAATAGTCCCACACCTTGTACGAATTGCATGGCTTTACCATTTAATAGATATTAAATGGTAATTTTGTTGAAACTAATTTGACTAGGTGCTTGTGTTGCCTTAGGCAGTAGCAGCAACCAGCCAAATTAGTTTCAAAATATTCAACATATTTCCCTGTATACGTTTTCTGGAAATTGATAATTAAGGAGTTCAGGGATCGATCTATTCCAATACGAGCGAGGTGTGGGCGGAGCTTACCTAGGGATGGGCGAGGCATAGCTAAAACTGGAATAGTCCGTTATTCTATCCGTGAGATGCCTAATAGAGGAATCCAATCTATCAGTAAAATATATGACGCCATAATGAATTATGTTGCTTGTTGGCTGACGACGCAATCAATTACGTCATGAATGGCGTATCTAAGTCAGTCATACACGATTATAGTACGTCAAGCTGTACGAATTGTATGTCTTTACTATTTAATAATCATTCTGTTGAATAGTCTGAAACTTTGACTTGACGTCAATAGCACCCTGACAAATTAATTTTCAAAATAGTCTACATCTTAAATGTATAATTTTCTGGAAATTGAGATTCAGCGAGTCCAGGGTTCGATAAATCCCAACACAGGCTAAGCGTTGGGTGGGGCATGACTAAAACAGGATTCTTCATTACAACACCTCCCCCTGCATCGCACAGATGATAAATAAGTCTAGTGTCATGGAGCGAGCGATTTCTAGCTTGCCCCGCCCATTTCTGGCTAAGCGCTTCCCACTTTTGACGTGTGTTGTAAGCGATTTAAAACTTTGAAAGCTGAATTCCCAGAATCTAAATTTCAAGGTGACTATGTGGGGTGGGGTAGGGGTTGTGGGGTGATGGAGGGGTGCTGGTATTGTCTGTAGCTGTCTATATCTGCAACTTCAGCTGCCAGTAAAATTAGTTTAACAATATTTAACAGAGTGTTCATTCAATTCAAATTAATTTTGTGACGGACAATGTTTCATGACTGAGCTATGATGGCCATGACGTTAACAAGTGACCTATTTCATTATGACGTCAGTTACCTGATTGACAGATCGAATCCCTCCAGCATAGTCCAATAGACCACGTGTACAGCATAACTCCTTAATACACGAGCGATTATGCCCCGCCCATCTGAGCTAATGAGGCGTGATTACATGTGCACGCACGCACGCACGCACGCACGCACGTACGTACGTACGTACGTACGTACGTACGTACGTACGTACGTACGTACGTACGCACGCACGCTCGCACGCACTCACGCACACACATATATATATACATATATATATATATATATATTTATATATATATATATATATATATATATATATATATATATATATATATATATATATATATATATATATATTTGTGAAAAATAGTATCTGCTGTATAACACTTGGTAGACAAGATGGATAGCTCACTAAGTATGTGATGATGTCGGCTGTTTCCACATGTGTGCCAAACGCGTCTCTCTCCCATTCGCTTTCACCCTCCCACATCCCTCTCACTCGCTCCCGGTTCTCACCCCCACCCCCACCCCTCCCTCCACCCCCACCTTACTCAACTCCGGCCCCATATACGTAAGCTGTTAGATCTTGTGAAACAAATTTTACAGGAACACGCCATTGGCAACAGCTCCCAGTCAAATTAGCTTCACCATATTCAACAGAATTGTTCTGGTGCTGTCATTGATTCAATTTCATATTTGATATTTTGCGCTCCACTGATTTATAATGTTACGGCAACGCCAGCCAACCCCTCCATGAGTTTTTATTTGAACATTAATCATACGATATATATTTACAGTACAGTTAACGTAACTTAACGTGTTTCCAAAGCAAGATAAAACGTAGTGCAGGATATATGGACGTAATTTGATTGGGACCCATTGCTGCAAAATAATCAACCGAATCAAGTCCAAAATAGTCAGCAGAATATTTCCTGCCTCCTGTTCAAAATTGCACTATTATTGTACTATGTTCCTGTTTCAGTTTTGCAAACATGTTAACTTATTCATTATCTGTAATGTAACAAAACGTGTGTGTTTCATATGGTCATCACACCCAACACCTGCTCTACTTAGCCCTTTAATGACTAAATTTGTTCAACAATTTTAAATATATACTCATCGAATGTCAATCAGCAGGCCAAGAGAAGACTATTTTTGAAAATTTACGGTTATTGAGCCAGTCATTCATGTGGTGAATTCTCAAAAATAGTCTTATTCTGGCCTGCAAATTGGCATTCCCTAATACCGCAACGGGGCCGGTTTTGGCCGGCCTCGTCAGCAAACGGTTAATATAACTCCCCAACCCACACTCACCCACCACAGCGTGGCCATGACAAATGACACCTGCGAAACCTATATATGACTCATTTTCTTTTACAAACTGGACTAAGGAAGTCATAACCACGCAATGACCAGTAACAGTATAATAAGCGACAAGCTGATTACAAATGCAATGCATAAACTTAAAATCAAAAACATAGACTTGATACAATTAAGCTCTATAAATGTGATAACTTCTGGTAACAAACGAACACACGATTGTGTGGTCTTAATCATTCCATTTTGACTTTTAAAACCGTTTTGTTGCCTCGATACGTTGATTCTCCTAATTATGCTTTCATCGAGGCCCAGGCTAAGAGATCCAGCAGCCCCTGCCCTTAAAAGACTACCGAAGACATTATATTATAGAGATTTGACTCAAGGATCTGATAATATAAATTCTTCAGCAATGGGTTCAATATGTTAAAGAAGGCAAACTTTACCCCGCCAAAATCATGTTCAATCATGACTGCCTTGGGATGAAATAGAAATTTCCTGCCTGCCAATGACCTTGGTAATGTTATTATCGCCTGGCTGATATATGTTGACTGGTCATTCCCTGATAATGGACAATGCATGTTGCCGGGTCAGTAATGTATCAATACCGGGCCAAATACGATCCGGTACAGGCCCAGTAGCGGTCCAGTAACTTGCTTTATCAGGGTTCATTCGACATGATGCTACTTCATGTAGTCTCTTCAGACAGTATTAATCCACTCTCTGTGTTGCTCGGTGGGTTATATATTAACCCTTACCACTCTGGTGTCAAAATTTTAAATTTTCAAATTAAATTAAAAGATTAACTGGTGTGCATTTTCCAACACATTTGGTGACAGATGTTGCTGTCATAGACATCAACATCGTTCACCAAAATTGTTGGACAAAGTATACTAGTTCCCCCGCCTATTGCCACAGTAAAATATAGAACATTGACATCAGGGTGATAAGGGTTAATCTGCCATCATCAATGAGAATTATGTCGCTTGAAGTTACAGAACATTCATATCGCATTAGAACACACAACAGCGCATGTATGTGTGGCATTATATATTTTTCCTGGTCATTTAAGGACTTAAAACGCGTTTTAGAAAATCAAACCTTTGCGTCCGTGTCACCTCATAGAATAATTTATTGGCTAGGCTTAATGCGTATTTGAAGTACGATCATTACTTGTATTTTATGTAGCCTGGATAAATCACACAGCGAATCCTCTAACAGCCATGCTGGGTAAAATGGTTTCCGTAACGGTCTTGCTACTACAAGATAAAATACTAAATGGGTTATCCACAGACATTCGGATGGCATAAAACCCCAGGTATCCCATTGCTCGAGAATACGGGTTGTTGTAATACGCGGCTTCTTGTAAGTTAGGGTAACAGTGGTTTAGACAAAATATATTTATTTTTTGTTCAAATTAGAGCACGATAAGACACCATTGCTGTGCATGTGTAATTAAGCCCTTATTTTGACTATTTGAGGTTAATTTGACTGGAAGCAGGCTGCTGCTGGTTATGTCAGGCTCTTTACAATGTTTCAAATTATTCAACAGCTTAGCTGTATGGTCGCGTAGGAATTGAGATGCTGGTACTGTAGCGTTTGAAGCATCAAGGATAGGCAAACCAGCTTCTGAATCCCTGTTCCATCGGCGTAAGATAAACATGCGCATATGTATAGAGATCCAATGGAAGATTCCAGTTGTCCAGTCAATCATATGACGTCATAATCAACTACGTGACGTGCAGGCTGACGTCATAATGAATTACTTCTTAATGACAAGATTTTTTAATTGTATGCCTTTACTATTTAATAAACATGATGTTGAACATTTTGAAATTAATTTGATTCGGAGCTGTTGCTGCCATAGGCGATAACTGAAATTATCGGATACCTATTTGCACACCTTCTTACGTCAGGTCACGGCTGGTGTTGCAGTCTTACACGAATCAATTATACTCCATTGTGTACATGAGGGTGGGGGGTGTCTAGAAAGGGAACGGATGAGTTAAACCAATTTCCTTTGATATGCTTCTAACGATTTCATGACGGATATATTACTAGGCTGTACACCATGCTTCGCCGGATTAGCTGCCAAGCCCGTTACCACTACACTGCGCTACTCGATCCATACAAATGGACAGTTTGTGATGTTAACGTACATTGATCTTGAACTAAATATATTTATATAGCATATCTTGGTTTACTTAGCTAATTATTATTATTTTTAGAAATGATGTTGTTCATAGTAAACCGACTGCTAAGTTATTAGAGTCCGGAGTCCGTATCTACATAACTCAGCGCCACATACAGTCAGCCTTACGCGATCATCTTAAAAACACATTTGTACTTCAAAGTAAATCCTGATTATGATTACTAAGTATAGGCTGTCTCTTAACCTAAGTCACCCGCCAGAGAAAATGAATTATCAGGTCAGAGTAAAGTTGCTTCCATCAGCTAGTTGACCATACCGCGGCATGTTCTCATGCTGTGCACTAAACGAAACAGCACTCAGGTCGGCACCCACCACCACCACCGCCAGCGCCACCGCCACCGCCGCCGGCACAACCACCGCCACCACCACCACCACTAGCAACGCCACAGCCACCGCCACCGCCACCTCAGCCACCACCATCACCACCGCCACGACGACCATCTCTCTCCCTCCCTCCCTCCCTCCCTCCCTCCCTACCTCCCCCCTCCCCCTCTCCCTCTCCCTCTCTCTCTCTCTCTCTCTCTCGCTCTCTCTCTCTCTCTGTGAAGCGCTTACATCACCGTCCACCGTTCAGTGACACAGTGACCTATACAAATTTGTATCTGCGAGTTAGTAGGCGTACTTATATATGTCTTTTTGCCATATTGCCATTATCGGTAGTATTCGTGTTACTAGGTTCATGCCAATTAACCCTGTCCGTTATCCCGTTACCAACTATGCGTTCGTGACGTATTTATCTACGTCATTCCCGACGTCATTGATTATGACGTCATATGATGGATTGATAAACTAGAAACGTCAATTAAGTCCGGATTTTAAAGCATGGCCCAATGCCAATCGTACATGTAACGACTCATCTAATAGGCGACTAGTTGTATGTAGCTGTAGCGTGTTGCATTCACTTGTGTCTAGTGGTAATGGAGTTGCGTTGTTTAATGTATGCTGGGAAAAGACTAGTCGCCATCCAGTTGTTCAGATTAAACATGTTTAGTGTTAAAAGACTGTTTCCCACTAAGCGACCATCTACTTAAGAGTAGATGTGAGTATGTATGAGCTTGACCTGTCGTGTCAAATAACTCTCGCACTACCTCTGGCGACCTATTGATATATGAGCACTCGCACGCGATTGATTGGCAATGTGTGAGAGGGGCGATCGTAGCGTCTTGACTCTGTTTGAGCCGTAGTATTACGTATTTCTTGCGAGATAACTTGAGACAACTAGCGTACTGCGAGTCACCGCGATCGCCCTTCCCAGACCTTGAGTCGAGGTCGGTTTGAAACCACCAGCGAGCTGTTGCATAGGTCGCTAGAATTTTGAACATGTTCAAAACTCAGCGACCAACGCCTACCATGGCTTGCGGATGGCGATTAATTGCGAGCGCATTGCAAGCAAATCCTCTCCCACCTAACCACTATTTCAATGTCTGAACCACTCGCACGTATGCACTCCCAAGGAAATGGTCTCCTAGTAGGGGCATGTTTCAGCAATTAGTTGGCGACTAGTCGCCGAATCAGTCGTTATATGTACACTGGTCATTTCTGAATTGCAAGGAGTTGTTGATTTCGGTTATGCGCTTTTACTGGATACAGGCATCAAGTACCATTTATCTTTATTGTTGTTAATTAGTCAATAACAACATGCATACATAGTTCTTAAACTGCGCATGGCGAGTCAACTATCTATAATGCGCCGCGTGGATCAAACTCGGTCTCATAAGATGAGAGAGCGATTTCGTAATAGACGTTCAAATGTCTTGCATAATTAGATTTGATAATTGCAGGAAGTGGTCTTTTATGTCAGTCAGACAAATGATAGAGGCGGCCCTTGGACATATTTGGCTTGGCACTTGTACGTGTGGTATGTTCAAGTAGAAGTGTGCGTGCTAAGCCCCTAGAGTCAAACCTTTTCTCTCGCGCTGTGAAGTAGGCACCATAGTTTCGTGAATTCTCACCTAAAGCGTATTTAGCCTATCTCTTACGCACGAGTGGTTGCTAATTTGAGACATGAGGTCTCTAAAGAATGAACCTGACTACTTGTAATTGCATCAACTTGCGATAAATTATCTCTCACACAGAAATCGGCCATACACATCGAAATACGTTGCCCAACACACCTGTTGCGGAACATTTTGCATGAGTGTATGACAAAATGTTTCACGTTGCATGTGTTGTGCAAAATGTTTCAAGAAATAGGACTGATTCTATTTTCATGCAACATATTGCTTGGTGTCTGGTTTCATACCCGGGTGTGACCCAATAGGATTGCAGCGTTTTTGTGTGTCAAAAGGTCAGTTCGTTCATACTAAGAATGATGACGATAATATATGGATTCATATTTTACTTATGGGATTTAAAAGATGGAGTTTTAATGGACAAAGCAGGCAGCAGATGAACTCCTGTTTCTTCCTATTCAGCAGAATCTCTCTTATCCAGACAATCTTATTGCGACGTCTACGCATGATTGAAGCCGCAATTAAAGCAACTGCGTATGATATGCTATTCCTCTGCAGTTTCATCTTCTTGCTGCAGCAATGCCATGTTGGGAAATGGCAATGGAAATACCCGTAGGTTATCCACCTTGTTGATGGCACATATTGCATGTGTGTGTGTGGGGTCATATTCTAGAAATAGGCTGCACAACATATTTCTGGTAACATGTTGCGTAACATGTTTCGCAACATATTCCCATGTGTATGGCCAGCTTGCAAACTATTGATATATGTACACTCGCAGGTGATTGGGTGCAACGTACTCGCGGCGTGTGAGCCGGACGATCGTGACGACTCGCAGTCGGATTTTGGTCTTCCAGCAAATAGACGTAGCTTCGGCATGCTGAATTAGGCAGTTACCCGAAGTGCAGAGTGAACGTCATTAGGCATATTAGTCCGATATCTATGACTTCACACCATATCGATTCTGATACGCCGGGTGAGCATGAATGACTCGATTTACTCCGACTTAAATGTCTTTACCATTTAATAAACATTATGTTGAATATTTTGAAACTAATTTGACTGGATGCTGTTGCTTCCATAGGTTTCTGGAAACTGATATTCAGGGAGTTCAGGAGGGATCGATCGATTCCAACATGTCTCACCTGGCGTATCAGAGTCGGCATAGGGTGGAGTTAGAGAGCTCGGACTGTTGGCCTATATGTACGCTCATATGCAACTTGTTGGCGGGACGAGTTGGACAAATAGGCGTTATATTGTTTTATCATATATACAAGCCTTCTAGCCCGTTCCATATTTTTCGATATGAGCACACGTGCCATATTCAACGGAGTATTTTCATTGGCTGTTGGGTGCGCAACCCATTTAAATCGACCAATTAAAACATCGAGTGATGGGAGCGTGACGCGTAGGGATTACTACGCGGTACAGTTTTACTACGATTTGTTTACTAAGATTTGTCATTCATGAAACGTCATCGCAAAATGTCATCGTTTGACAGTTTATCAGTCAGCAACGAAGGAACGATTGATGGCCGTGGCTCTGCGATAGTCTTGGAAGAAAAGTATGGTTTACGGCTGACAGATTTTGTGTTTGTCACTATATTTTGCTGCGCATTCAGTATCTGTTATCAAGTAGTGGTGAGTCACAGCGGCGGTATCGATTTCACGAAAATCAACAATGAGAAATCAGATAAAAGTCACATAAGCAAATATTGGCAAATATTTCAAAATTACAGTTTATATGATAAATAAAATCTCAAACTCGGTCACTTTTCACATCACTATTATGAACCTCGTTGAAAATTATCAATTTTGCACTCACTAAAGCTCGTACAAATTGATAATTTTCAACTCGGCCCATAATAGTGATATGAAACGTGACCTCGTTCCGGATTCTCTGTATATGGCACAGCAACGAGTAATGGACCTTTCCAGTTTATCTATCCTTCATATGACGTCATAATGAAACACGTGGCATGTGCGATGACGTCATACACATTTACAGCATGAATGACTCGAGTTGGTCCTTCTTAGATGCTTAATAGTCCGACACGTGTACGAATCGTATGTCTTTACTATTTAATAAACAATCTGTCGAATATGTTGTAACTAATTTTACTGTGCGCTGTTGCTGCCATAGGTTTCTGGAAATTGATAGTCAGGGGGTTCAGGGATCGATCATTCCAAACACAAGCGATGCGTGTGTGCGTGCGTACGTGTGCGTGCGTGCGTTCGTGCGTATGCGTGCGCGTGTGCATGTGTGTTTGGGGATTAGCTAGAGATGGGTGGGCATAGCTAAAGCTGGAAAGGTCCATTCAATGACCAGTAATAAATAAAGGAATTCGATCTGCCAGTCAAATATCTGACGGCATAATCAAACTGGCTTAGCTACGTACCTCACAAACATCGAAGATCTGGAAATTCAAGTTTCAAGGTTTTAACACTTTCTTGACGAAAAACGGCCAAAACGGGCCCATGCAATGGCCGTACGGGATATCCTTTTGCAGGTCAAGAGAAGACGATTTTTGAAAATTTACCGCATGGGTGACTGCCTCGATAGCAGCGCCAGTCATTCCAGTGATAGATTGTCAAAGATAGGTTTTTCTTGACCTTCAAATGGACATTTAATGAGAAAATATTTAGATTTTTGATCAAATTTAGTCATTAAAGGTTTAAATTGATTCCAACCCGCGCAAAGAGTGGGCGGAGTTTAGTTAGGAATGGGCGGGTCATAGCTAGAAATGTATGCCCCATTAATACGTCTTATTAGGACATTACTGGACGAAAGTAATCACTGCTCTCAGCTCCGTACAACTTTTTCGTCCAGCATTGTATACGAATCAACTTTAACTACACGTAATTTATGTCACCGTGTCCATGTATGTGGTACACGAGTCACGTGGCAATGAAGATGGCTGCTCATAGAAAAGGTATCTTGATGCTTGAAGGATGGATGTATCCACATTTAGCTGTGCTGCGCCCATATATAGCTAAACTCCGTCTATCCTTTTCACGTGTTGAGATCAATTTATATACTTGGAATCATTAATTCTCAGGAAACTAATGTCATGGTAACTATAGCCTCTAGGCCTACATGTCTATAGTCTAATTGCTGAATGTTTTGAAACTAATTAGACCTAGCCTATGGCAGAAAGAGCATAAGACATAAACTTCGTGCAGATGACGGACTATTCAAGGTTCACGACGGACGTATTTACGTCCTTCACTGCGCATTTTTGATTATCTACATATGACGTAATTGATTATGACGTCATACACTTGACTGACAGATCCGAGTCGTCCATTTTGTGTACGCTTCATGTTCACACAATAACCGCAGATATGGCATTCATGCTCAACTAATTGAAACTGCTGCGCGTGGGAGCTCGGTGTATCATAAGTGGGCGTGTGTGTTGCCGTCTAATGATACATTAACCTTTTATCACTCACATCAGCCCAAAAAACCGGCTACGGCAGTGGTCTTGAGAAATGCCCATTTCCAGATAAAGATGAGACTATTTTTGAAGATTTACCACTAGAATGACTGGCTCTATAACAGAGCCAGCCATCCCAGTAGTAAATTTTCAAAAATAGCCTTCTCTTGGCCTGCAAATGGATATTTTCTATGAGAAAATCGAACTTTTCTTGAGAAAATTCAGGTTTTAAAGGGTTAATACACCTTCTATGAACTCAAACAGAACGATTGCCTATATTTACTAAACACTTTTTTCGCAATATCAATAACATCTTGAGTGGGAATATTTCTATTCTGCTCTCCAGTATACAGCAATCGATGTCAGACGCGCAACATTAATCACGGTAATAGCAATTTTCCATCATCATTATCGCGCCTAGTATCGCGACACTGTAGTCAACAGCAGCTACAAAACAATGTAGCCATATTACCAACCGTAATAAAAAGCAATGGCGAAACTGGTGCACATAACTAATAAATAATAAGCCAAATAAAGATGCATATTCACACCAGAAAGCTTGAAAATAATATTATTTACCCCCTGTTTAAGACTATATGCTCGGCCTCAACGTGGCGCAGGGGTGTAACCCACTGGGTGTCAATCCAGACATTTGGAGGGGCTAACCAGAGCATTATGCACAACGCTAATGAAATTACACTTGGAGATCGAATCAATCGAAATGGTGCTCGCCCTGTGAGGATCCGCCAGGCAGGTGCAGCGCCGGGCTCCATGCCTCGAAGGAGCCCACCCTCAGCTACTGGAGGTCCCATCAACTCGTCTTGTGGAGCCAGGGGACGAGGATGGAGAGCTACTGGCCAACGGAAAGAGAAGACCAAACCCAAAGAGAACCCCAGTATCAACATCATGCACTGGAATGCAGAAGGGGTTACCAACAAGAAATCAGAGCTCGAACAGTTCCTGTACGAAAACAACATTGATATCTGCTGCATTCAAGAGACACACCTGCAAGAAGGAAAACCATTTAAGATCAGAGGTTACCAGATTTTCCGGTGTGATCGAAGAGGAAGAAAGAAAGGTGGGGTGATGACCTTGGTCCGAAACCGAGTGAACGCCAGCCAGATCAAAACCTTTATGGAAGAGGCAGAATATATCAAGATCAAGGTAACAACCAGCAACTCTGTGATTGAAATTGTCAATTATTACTGCCCTAATGACAAGAATCTCTCACTTGACACAATCCAGGTCCCGGACTGCCACTTCCTCATTGCGGGAGACTTTAATAGCCAGTCCCAGAGCTGGGGATACAGAACACTTGATAAACGAGGAGAAGACATTGAAGCAAGGCAAGATGAAAAGCACCTTTTACTTGTCAACGATCCCACAGATCAGCCTACCTTCTACTCGCGCCGATGGCACTCGACAACAACGCCGGACTTGGCATTTTGTACAGAAGACATTCACAGAAACCTCAGTAGAGTGGTCGGATCGCAGTTAGGAGGAAGCGACCACCGCCCAGTCCTCCTCTCTCTTTCTGGAAGTATTTCGACCAGTTCACCTCAACATCCAAGGTGGAACTACAAAAAGGCAAATTGGAGTCTGTTCGGCATTCGTTCCAATGAGCTTACCCATAATATAGCAGTAGAAGGGAGAAACATCAACAATGTGGTCAAGGAATTTAATTCAAGTATCCTCAAGTCTGCCAATGAAGCGATTCCTCGAGGGTTCAGGAAAAGCTACCGCCCCTACTGGACAACAGAACTGCAAGCAGCACATGATAAACTAGACAAGGCCAGAGAAGATGCAGAGGGTAATCCCTGTCATGAAAACCACTTCACGCTACAACAAACTAAAGCCAGGTATCTAAAGACCAAGCTGGAGGCCAAAAGAAGAAGCTGGAGGGAAAAGACGGCAGGGTTTAATTTAGAGAGAGACACCACAAAACTATGGAGACTGACTAAAGCACTCAATGATGAGGGTGTCAGGGGAGAGAAGATTACTCTTGAAGAAGATGGACAAACACTGACAGGAAAGATGGCAGCAGATGCCTTTGCGAAGGCATATGCAAAAGAAAGCAACATTTCTATACCACGAATGCGTCAAAGGGAGGTTAGAAAAGAGCAAAAGGAAAGAACAGACACCAACACTCACGATGCAATGAAAGTTGACATTAGTTTAACAGAACTGAAGAAGGCTATCCGCCAACTGAAAAAGAAGAAATCTCCCGGGCCAGATGGCATTACGAATGAAATGATCCAACACCTTGGTAATGCATCTCTTCGCAAGTTGCTAGATATCTTTAATCTCAGTTGGACCAATGGAGAAGTTCCTCAGTGCTGGAAGGAAGCCAGAATGACTCCTATTCTGAAAAAAGGAAAGAACAAGACGAAAGTGCTGAGCTACCGTCCTATTAGTCTTACAAGCTGCATATGCAAGACCATGGAGCGCATCATCAACCAGCGGTTGCAGTGGTACCTGGAGTCAGAGAACATTATAGTTTCAGAGCAGGCCGGATTCAGAAGATACAGGAGCACAGAAGATCAAACAACACATCTTGCACAGGTCATAGAGGACACTTTTCAAGCCAAGAAGGTGATGCTAGCTGCCTTTATCGATCTGCAGAAAGCATTTGACAAGGTGTGGAAGGATGGCCTCCTCGTGAAGCTCCGGCGCACAGGCATCGGTGGCAACATGTTCCGATGGACCAAGTCATACCTACACAATCGCAGAGCTATGGTGCTGGTGGATGGACAATCTGGACAGAATGTATTGCTGAGACAAGGGGTGCCACAAGGCGGAGTATTATCACCTACTCTGTTCATACTCTTCATCAATGACATTGTAGCAGAGCTGCCCAATGGGATCCAAGCAGCCCTCTATGCAGATGACCTCGTAATCTGGTGCACCGAGGAGTACACAACGACTGCCACGTACAGAATGCAGCTCGCCTTAGACAGAATTACAGCTTGGGCCAATCGCTGGTGTATTACCATCAACAAAGAAAAATCATCAGCCATGCTATTCACACTGTCCACCAAAACCAAGGTTGGCAATCTGACACTGGGCGGTACTCCACTCGAATACGAGGACCAGCAGACATACCTGGGAGTCACATATGACAGAAGATTAACATGGAAGGAGCACATCCAGAATGCAGAGGCAAAGGCCAGAAGAAAGCTAAACATCATGAGGAAGCTGGCAGGAACAAAGTGGGGTGCCAATGAAAGGATCCTCAAGACCATCTACCTAGGTGCCGTACGACCACACCTTGAGTATGGATCCAGCTCATGGATGACAACAGCTAAATCTCATCAACAGAACCTCGACAGAGTACAAAACCAGGCACTGCGCATCATCACTGGTGGAATGAGATCAACACCAATAGAAAAAATGGAGCAGACAGCTGGCATTCCCCCACTTAGCAAAGGAAGGGAATGCAAAGCACTGATCCAAGCTGCAAAGTTCAAATCGTTCAATAACCACCCGATGAAGATCAGGCAAGCACAGCTGTCATCAGGAAGACTTAAAAGATCAAGTTTTGTGAAAGAGACAAAAGCACTTCAAAGGAAACACCAAGAGATGTTGCCAGCACAAATAGAAGATCCAAACCACACCCTTGATCCTCCACCCTGGGAAAACAAACTAGAGAGCATAGCTATTCGCACCACAGTACCTCATCTCACAACCAAAAATGAACACAGTGATGTGAGCAAGAAGGCCCTGACCCTAGCCATGCTGGAAGAAATGTACCCTCAGGAGACATGGATAAGGATCTACACAGATGGATCAGCCAAAGATGCAATTAGGAGCGGAGGTGCCGGACTGCACATACAGTATCCAAACGGACAACATGAGTCAGCTGCAATACCGACAGGCAAACACTGCACAAACTACAGAGCTGAAGTCGAAGCACTGGTTCATGCAGCTAATACCATCAGCAGAACAGCAGACCCTATTGCACAGATTGTCTTTTTATCTGATGCCCGCTCCGTCCTTGAGGCTATCACCAAAGGTAAGCTGCCACAACTTGAAGAAGCACTACAAACCATCAAATGCTTTCGGATAGTACTGCAGTCGATCCCCTCACACTGTGGAGTCCAAGGAAATGATGAAGCAGACAAGATGGCAAAGGTGGGTGCAGAAGAGAATCAGACAGAAAACATGGTTACCCATACAGAGATGAAGACTATCATTAAGTCCCTCTATAGAACACCTCAATCAGAAGATGCCTACCATCATCTCTCGAGGCCAGAGCAAGTGACCATTTTTCGTCTCAGAACTGGACACAACAGACTAAACCAACACATGTACAGGCGGTTCCACCTTACGATATCGCCCGCTTGTCCTTGTGGAGAAGCAGAACAGACCACAGAGCACATACTTCAATGTTGCAGTACGTATCAGCTGCTGAGAGAAGAGATCTGGCCTTTGTCTACCTCTATTCTTGAAAAGCTGTATGGGCCTGTGGAAGAACTGCAGAAAACCACAGATTTCATCTTGAGAACGGCTCTCCAAGTGTGATACCAGCGATCGAAAAGAAGAAGAAAGATATTATTTACATTGTATACTTTTATAAGCTTAAATTGTGAACCTCATTACCTCAATGTAATTAAACGAAATAAATCTTAGCATGTGATGATTTCATTTCGTATAAATTAAGATAATTTTTAGTTGTGAAGTTCAATTAGGGACTCGTGCTTCTAATTCAATTTCACAACTTAAAAAATTGTAATAATTTACGTGTAATGAAATCATCATACGCTAAGGTCGTGTTCTCACTGGAAAGTTAATCGGGAATAACTCCATATCTGAGTATTGTGTTACGCCGGTTAAGTCTCTAGTGAGAAGACGACCTTAGCAGCGCTCTCACTAGCGACTTAACCTGCGTAGCGCAATACTAATGTATGGCGTTATTCCCGATTGACTTTATTTCGTTCCATTACATCTATGCACACAATCTTAGGCCGCGTCCTCACTGGAGAGTTAATCGGAAATAACGCCATACCGCAATATTTCGTTCCACCGGTTAAGTCTCTAGTGAGAACACGGCCTTAGGCTGTGTTCTCATTAGAGACTTAACCCGGATTAACTCCATCCGGAAGTATGGTGTTATTCCTGATTAAAGCTTTAGTGAGAGCACAGCCTTAGCTTCTAAGTATACAATGGTAACAGTTTATTTTTAAGCATTCTGCTGTGAGTATGCACCTTTAAAATAGCGCACATTTATCGTCACCAAATGTAATCATTAAATAATAACTCGTCTAGAATTGCACGTATAGGGCCGGATCCGGGAATGGAAGATTCCAGTTTTTCGATCAATCATATGACGTCATAATCAACACCGCCACGTATAGGCTGACGCCATAAGCAATTAAGTAATAACTGAATTAGTCATTCTTAAACACTAAGGCCTCTTTCTCATTGTTTCATCATATTTATTAACTATTATGTTAGGCCTACTATATAGGTTAATATATAGGCGATATAATTATCTGTTTGCATTCACACTGGCTGAAGGTAATCCTGGACTGCGCGGCAGTGCTACCTGGTGGAGAGTGAGGACAAAATGATGACCGTTGAGCTAGCTGGCAGCGAGAGAGAGAGAAAATGCTGACGGTAACGCTACCTGCAAAATTTTGAGGGAATGGGTTTAGTTCACACCGGGAAGCAATACAGACATATCGGAAGATAAACCGCCGATTTTGTGGAATTAAGTTTCTGAAATAAATTACGTATTTATTCCGGGACAAGAGATAGTCCAATGAGAACGCTAGCTGATATAGCTGTTATTTACCGAAATAGTAGTGGCTGTATGAGAACACGGCCTTAGTAATCCGTCAAGTTGTACGAATTGTCTACTATTTGATAAACATGATGTTGCATGTTTTAAAACTAATTTGACTGTGCACCGTTGTTGCCATAGGCAGCAACAACACCCAGTCAAATTAGTTTCTTAATTTTAATTAAGCAGCTTACTTGCATCGTTTTCTGGAAATTTAGATTCAGAGGCTGCAGCGATTGATCGATCACAACGCTGGCAAAGTGTGGGTCGAGCGTACGTAGAGATGGGCGGGACATAGCTAAAACTGGATTCCTCCATTGCACATAAAAAGACAGAGTCAGCAATTCTTTAAATGCTTGTATCCTGGGGTGGTCGTAGATTGAATACCCTCTTCCAGTACAGGACAATGATATGGTCTACGTACTATATTCGTAAAATTGTATGTATCAGTTAACCTACATGGTAAGATTAATAGCTATATACGGCTCAGAGATGCGAGCGGAAATGCGTCTATCCTACTATCTTACGGATCTCAGAGAAGAACCATTAACCCCTTAATTTAGTTGTGAAGTTCAATTAGGGACTCGTGCTTCTAATTCAATTTCACAACTTAAAAAATTGTAATAATTTACGTGTAATGAAATCATCATACGCTAAGGTCGTGTTCTCACTGAAAAAACGGCTTCTGCAGTGGGCTTGAGAAATCTCCATTCGCAGACCAAAAGAATACTATTTTTGAAAATTTACCACTGGAATGACTGGCTCGATAACTGAGCCAGTCATTCCAGTGGTAAATTTTCAAAAATAGCCTTCTCCTGGTCTGCAAATGATCGTTTTATATGAGAAAAATTAAAATTTCCTTGAATAAATTCAAGAGTTAAAGGGTTAAGGAAACAATCTGCCCGTAGTAACATGTCAACCCGGGAGTAGACACGAACCACCAGATTTGATCCGTTAAAGTCTGAATTCCCAGAGTCCCGATTCCACAGTAATCATACATGTAAGTTGATGAATATTTTCAAACTAATTCGACAGGAACATGCCTTTGCTTTGCCATTGACTCAGTCCTAAACTGTTGTGTAATGCTAAGCCCTATGCGGAAATTCACACTACACGACTGGTGACATCGACAAGTAAATCAGCGGTAAAAGACCAATCATCAGAACGAGCATCGCAGCGATTCAATATTGTCTTAGAGAAGGAACCGGTCTTAACATAGCTATAGTCTGAACTATCCAAACAATCTTAATTCCACAGAAGACGAAATCAGTTTTGTTAGCAAAAATCCTTATGGACACAGCTGAACTTCTTTTAATTAACATGCTAGTTTCACGTATACGCTGATTCATAGCATTCCTAATGCCATTTGTATTGGCACTGAATTGAACCCACAAACGGCGAACGCGCCTAGCATTATAGCCCGCAAACGATTCCACTACACCAACTCCACAAGACAAAAGTCCTTGCCATTTATGTTCGTGTGCACTTTACGACAATTTGAATGACCTTTGCAGCCAACAGTCACAACAGCTTCCAGTCAAATTAGTTTCAAACTATTCAACGTAATATTTCTGACATTGGAAATCTATGATTCCATAAGCGCGGATGCGGATTTGGATGCGGATGCGGTAAAGATCGAATATCATTAACTTCAATATATGCGATTCCATATGTGCGGAAGCGGACGCGGAACGGCACGCGAATGCGGGAAGCGATTTTCAGAATAGCTACATGTAGCGATCCAGACGCTCGCCGCTCACAACCGCGTGTGGGGGTGGGGTGGGTGGGGGTGGGGGGGCATAAAATGACGATTTTAATGTACTTTAAGCATGCACACGCATTGTTGCGGGCATGTTTCCCGCTCGGTATCTCCAGCGAAATGAAAGAATAAACGCGTATTATGCCGCTTATATATGGAAGCAAGCAACGCGGATAATCCGCACACCAAAACGTTCACACATACTGCATCCGCATCAACATCGGTGCTTATGGAATGCTAGCTTTAAGCATTTATCGTATTTATGTTTTTGGGTTCGTTAAGAGATTTATACAAAATAACCCTTGAATCTTCTGAAACTAATCTGAGTGGAATATGTTGGTAGCCAATTGAGGAATCCAGTTTTAGGTATGCAGCGTCCATCTCTAGCTAAGCTCCATCCACGCTTTGCCCAGCGCCCAGTCAAATTTGTTTCAAAATATTCAACAGCATGTTTATTAGATAGAAAAGCCATGCACATAGTAGTCTAGGGGGAAGCTGGTCGCTATTGTTATGCAAATGAGCTCTTGACCTATTTAAATACTGCGTTCTGATTTGAATGAGTGGGTGGAGTCTATCGGTCTAAATGAGCAGGTGGACACTATATGATATTGTTCTAAATGAGCGGGTGTCCACTATTGTTCCAAATGAGCAGGTGGCTGCTATTGTTCATGCAGGTGTCCGCTCTAAATGTCCGGCTACAGGCTATTGTCTGTTATGACGAGTTTATGCATAGATTAATGTGTTTTTAAATAGGTATTGACATGCGTGAGTTGATCATGTTCTTGCTGTGTTTAACATATTAATTAGGTGGGCGGCGGTGCCCCCCCCCTTCATGGCTAAAGATATTTTGAAACTGCCCCAGTCATTTAATTTTTTTTAAATCAGAGCGTTGGTTTACATGGGTAATCTATAGGTAAACTAAGTGATGTTGTATGTATAATATTATATTAGATAATAATCATGTATCTATCGTATTTAATGCTCTCGTGTTCCATTAAATATAGACCCTTTTGCACGAGATATGAGATGCCTGTTCAAGTTACCCAGCAAGCAATGCTACCCGGCGTGCAATACTACCCAGCATTCAATGCCCTGACTCCATAATCATTGAAACTATTAGACGCCATATTCGTTTAGTCTATTGTCTGCACAAGCCAGGATTTCTCAAACAAAACTAACCTGCGTGCACGTTCAAATAGTCATTTGTCCTCCAGCTCTAGAAGTTTAAACAAGCATGTAGGGCATATTCATGGCAGTACATTCGACAGCCTGCATTTCAATGCTGTTCAGAGAAAGTGTGTCAATGTTCAGGAGAAAATAGGAGAAAGCTTTTATACACTTTGACAGTAATTTTCGTGAAAGTTGTTGCTATCAATGACAGCACCAACATTCAGTCAAATTGGTGTCAACATAATTAGTATGTAATGCAATTACTACCTGCCATATATTTGATAAGGTTTTTATTGAAAAGCGTTGCTGCAACAGTTTTCAGTTGATGGATTCTAAAATAATCATCATAAATTTCAGTCAACAGTTTATGGATTTGCAGAGAAAGTTCTCGCTGACTAAGGCACCAGCAATGTTATCAAATTGTTGTCCATAGAATCACACGGCGCTCAGTATTACTATCTAAGTAGAGTGAGTATATGGAGAAAATATGCTTTGCCTGCATGAAGGACATATTTCACCTAGCTACCGTGTGTACGTTTCTGTTCGATCGACACATTTCAAACAAATGTGCAAATCTGTCAACAAAACATGCACTCTGTTTGCTAATCATTCTTTCTAGGTGGGAAAGCGTATATAGGCCTACACTCACTTTACCTAAATAGTAATTTATTGATTGCACGTGTGTGGATAATAATTCGACAATGTTGTTGGTGCCTTAGACACCAACAACTTACAGTCAAATTGCTATTCAAATCCGTAGCAAGAGTCGACTAAAATTATGATGCTTATTTTAGAATATAACGAATGAAAGCTGTTGTAGCAACACTTTTCATTCAAATTAATATCAAATCTGTACCAGGTAGTAATCGCATTAACTAATAATTATTTTGACAATAACTTTACTGAATGTTGTTGCTGTCATTGATAGCAATAACTTTCACGAAAATTATTGTTAAAATATAAATAAAAGCTTTCTCTAATTTTCTTCTGGAAATTGACACAGTTGCGCTGAACAGTTTTGAAATGCAGGCTGTCGAATGTACTGCTGTGAATAGTACACCCTATGTGCATGCATATGCTTCCAGAGCTGGAAGACAAATACCTATTTGCACGTGCAGGCAGGTTGGTTATGTTTGAGAAATCCTGGTCTATACAGTCAAAAGACTAAACGAATATGGCGTCCAATAGTTGCAATGATTATGGAGTCCGGAAATTGTATGGTGGGTAGCATTGCATGCTGGGTAGTATAGCATACAGGGTAAAATCAACAGAAATCAGCAGGCATCTCATATCTCATGAAAAGTGTCTATATTTAATGGAACATGAGAGTTTTAATGAGTGGTCTTTAAAGTGGCAGTAATTTAATTATTAAATCTTCAAAAAATGTTCTATTTTATACAGGCGACTGCACATTTATCCACGCGACACTATGTGTATGTACATGCCCAGACACAGTAATTTTTTCCTAGTTTTATTACCCTTTTTTTTTTTAAACCACACTGCTGATTGCTGTTGAATGGTTTTTTCATAAACTATGGCTTTCATATGACAGACTAAAATACATTCATTATACTGCATGAGAGCATGCCAGCCACCTGCATGAACCCTAGCGCACAGCCGGTAATTTAGAACAATAGCGTCCAGCGCCCACTTGTGAACAATAGCATCCAGCCGACACTTATGAACATGTGTTAGCACTTGATTATTTGAGTGCACTCGCATACATAAAACACATACTGGGGAACACATGACATGAGATTGATATTTGGCAAGATATTACAATGTCCTCGCCGGGAGTAAAGTTTTAAAAAAGATCGATAATAATGCGTGAACCCGCTCACTGGCTATTGTTGTTTACCACTAAAGATTAACACATTTTTAATTCATGGCATTGATACGTTAACAGTAGTAAGTGCATTGTGGGGATTTGGTTGGAGACCATATGCCTTATCATTCACGACATTACATTTCAACAATTAAGAGCCACATTATGAACATAGTAGCATAATCATAATCATAGATGGTCGTTTACTACAAGTCAAATATAAATATATCACAACAGTGATACGTTATAACCATGTTTTTTTACTATATAATTCAGTCAAACCTGCCCTTAGCGACCACCTCTTGTTACACAATTACATGAGCGCTATAGATTTTCTTAACCCTTTAAACGTTTAACCTTTTCTTCAAAAGAATTTCAATTTCTCAGAGAAAATGCCCAATTGCAGACCAAGAGAAGACTATTTAAAAAAACGTATTATTGGAATGACTGGCTCTGCTGGCTATCGATTTGTCTAGACAGTGTGCTAGCAAACACCCACCACCAACCACCTACACCACTACCACCGCCAATGCCACCATCAGCTTCAACAACAACACACACCACCATCACCACCACTAGCATCAAAACCACCATGCATCACCTTCAACACCACTGCCACTAGCACCACCACCAGAACCATTACCACCACTACCACCGGTACCATAATACACCGCCAAACACTAAGCACCAGTACCACCATCACCACCACCAACACAAACACCACCACCCACCACCTTCAACACAACCACCACTAGCACCATCACCAGAACCACTACCACCACTACCCCCAACCACTAAGCACCACCACCACTACCAGCACCACCACCACCACCACTACCACCTACACCCAACAACATGCATTAACTCCACCCCACCACCAACACCCACCAACCAACCCCAATCGAATTTCTTCATATTCATATTTGCAGACCTAGAGAGGACTTTTCGAAAATTTATCATTGGAATGACTGACTCTGATAGCTATCCATTTGTCTAGACATTGTGGTCGGAATTTGCGAGAGCGTGGTGTGTGAAAAAAGGCATGTAGGCTGGAGAGGGTATGTCACTAAAGATTTAATAAAGGTCTCGCTCATATGCACACATGCTAATATGCTATACTGCTAGCTATATGTTGTGCCCCTGTGTGCATGCATACATGCTTCACATGTTTCACTTTCGCATCGTTTCTGTCACGTTTTCTTAGCATCCATAGTATATGCTTCATGTCTGAATGGGTTTTTAGTAACAACGCCATTATAAGCGCCATTTGGTACAAGACCGAATAATACTCTTGTAGGAAGCTGTCCAAAAAATAAAAGTGATACTAACAGATCAGAGGATGGTATAACTTTACATACAAATAAGTTAACCGACAATAACTTCAGCTTGGGTTTGATATCGTCTGTAGACATAATGGCGAATGCATCTTTACTCCAATACAGGCATACTCTCAAATCAATGGATCCGATCACAAATTGATCCTGCAGAAATATAACAGCATGGGTGCGACCAATTAATTGGACTGTCTTACTTTCAGCCATCATTTTTCTGCATGTTTGAAATCCTAAGTTAGTATCAAAATAAATGCGGCAAGCGTAATTTCACTGACACGTTTTCCATTTAAAAAAACATCCACTTGTGAGAACATCATATGAAGGAAATTATTCACAGGACCCATCTTTTCATCAACTGTGAGCTGTGTCTCAGTACCCACCGCATCTAGCTTTACTAACTTAACTTTACTCGAGATGTAAGACTGGGTAAGATCTAAATATCTATTTGAAGATCCAATGATGTAAAACTCGATCGGTCCAGAATCTGATATGCTCGATACAGGTTGAAGCTGTTCCCATTTTGCGGACTCCAACGTCGTTACTATGGGGCATGTCTGAAAAATGTCCAGCTCACTCTGACTAAGTTCCATGTCTTAATCAATCAAAGATATCTGCATGTTTTCTCTGATGTGTATTGCATCCCTTCCTCTTTGGTGTCCCATGCGCTGACTGAGCATTACATACATTACTCCTCTTTTTATGTTTTGGTTTAGGTTTGGTTAATCTTCCACGTACTGCTGTTGCAGCCTCTGGTATCAGAGCCCTGGATACACCATGCACTCTTGATTTCAATGAGGATTTAAAAAACTTTCCCGCCATTACATCCTCGGCTAGCCCAACTCCCATGCTAAGAGCTTGTTTACCCACTGTCTTGGCAACAGTTTTGTGAAAGGTGTTGCCGAGTGTAGTAGTCCACCTAGGATATTACCTAACCCATGGCCTGCCTGGTATTGTGCACCTACAAATACTGGAAAATGCCCATAACCTGCATGGCTGGCATAATACCACCCAAAGGAACTAGCATTACTCAATCTTCTCATTGTCATCATCTGAAATGTAGACAGAGTAAAATGGTGATGATCTGTCCGTGAATGGTATATTTGAGCCTGACCTATCAGTTATAAGTATTCCTATTGTATCGATCTAGTTCTTTGACATGGAGCAATACTGAATATCGGGAAGTGTCCACTGGCATATATCTTTCCCGCCATCAGGACTAGACAGTGGAATCACTCTGAGCCATGGTGCTGATGTGTCACCTACTATGCTGCAAGAGACAACATCGAAATATATATATATATATATATATATATATATATATATATATATATATATATATATATATATGCTGTCGTTGGTCCACCTTAGTGACTCTTTTGAAATGATTTTAATACTTCTACTGGGCCTGTATGTATTTTTCGTCGTAGCCAATTAAATTAGATACTTCTGGGCCAACCACGTAACGTCTAATCATAAGAGATACGAGATCCGCATGATGTAAAGAAAAATTGAGAAATATTTTATTCTTAATTTTCTGATGGTTTTCTATCTGTCCATTTATATAGGCTACCATATTCTTCACCGTATAGTATCCCTTTGGTACATTTATAATATGTGATTCGCTAAGTTCGAGAAAACTACGCCAAATACATTTTTTTCCTGAGTGCTAGGTTGATCATTCTGCAGCCCTCTTTTGAGTTTGTCCAGAGCAACAGGTGTTGGTTTACCAACATCCACTACAAAACAAGATTTGACATTATCCTCATCCTTCTTCTTCTTTGTCTTACTCCATGCATATATTTGTACGTAACTTTCTCTGGTAATAGTAAGCCAGCTTCTGGGATATAGTACGCTTGAGATTCCCACTTCCCACTCACCATCTAATGACAATGGCTTATGTAGCTGCGTTCTAAACTTGGATATCTTATTGTTAGGATAGTACTGCATACTACTATTGCCCGGAAGAGTCATGTAAAACTGGTACTCATTCATTCGCCAAAGACGGCTGCGGTATCTTTAATATCTTGATGCATGGACTTGGTAATATATACCCTAAGCAACCACTCAGAAGTGATATCCATATACCTAGCTGACCATTCTGTACACTCAGAGTCACGATACACGTAATGATCATGATTTAAATGATTATGACTTGCGCTAGGTATACTATCTCCGCCTTTGGTACACACCAACCCATTACGCACCACATTCCCCTGATCTGAACCTCTCTCTATATACTCGTCCATTATTACTGGTGTATAGTGTTGAGCTCAGTAACCCATACATTAAACTTGGAGGGATAGCCGAGCCACTTGACGTAATATTCACGTACTCCCTTAGCCCCCTTCCTACTCTTACTTATCTGTTCCACTGCGTATTCTCTATCTTGTTTCATGCCACCAATTTTCTGAATCTCATAGCGATAAAAAGTTCCAATAATTGGATCACCTGAATAATCTCCCAATTTATATAAGATCGGATATTTGTCAGAAAGAACATCATTCACCTTAAATAATTCACAGATTCTCTGCCCATCATACACCTCAAATGTCATTCTTGCTTGCGAGATTTTCACATGATCACCAGATTTTGGTGTATTTTTCTTTAGTTTTTTATTCTTGTTCTTCATTCATATATATTTCTCCATGGGATCAGCTCAGTACTACGATCAACATGTATCGGTGGCATACATGTGCTGGTGTGTACAGTTTTATTGTACGATGCGACTAATCTAGGTAATACATCGATATACCTTCTCATATTCTTATGAGTCATGTACCTATATATTCGGCCCTTTAATGTCCACTCAAAACGTTCCCCCATAGCAGCATGTGACTCATTCTGCAAGGTATAGAAATGTATTCCATTCTCACTCAAATAATTCTTGACTACTCCTTGACGAACTCACCACCTTTGTTGGTTTGAATAGCATGTGGGCATCATTCAGTACATTACAGAATAGCTTCTAATCCTTTCTTGACTGATGCGGACATTTTACTATACAGATTTTCCACCCAAGCATACTTCGAGAGCACATCAACAATGCAGAGTCAGTATAACACGGCATCATTTTCCTTTGCTAACATTCCCATCGAGCACAGTTCTGCCTGCCATAACTCGTCGATAGCCGTTACTATTATCTTACATCCTAACTTTGTCCTCTATGGTCTGTGAAGGGTGTATACATCCTGACATTTTAACCATTCTTCAATATAGACACGTGGTATTTTACCTTTAAATGCATTGTATAGCTTTTCCTTTCCACCAAAGGAGGCAGAGTGCTTTGGATCATAATATACTTTTGCCAATTTAGCATCATTCATTACTTCACTAAATTCACCCACACTGGTGTAGTATATCTCTTTGCTTTGCTCTTCTTCTTCCTGTTACCCGCTAGAGAAGGCGTGTACTCACTAACAGATGGTGTACCTGTACTTTTTCTATGCATCCTTTTACTCACGGCAGAAGGTGCATACTCACTGATATTATCATCGTTATCATTGACATTATGTATCTGCTGCAATATTTTCTCTTGTCCGACAAATCTGCATGGTATGTTTAAGTCGCATAGCAGATTAAGAAACTTGCCCTCTGTGACATTGAGCAAACCACTATGTTGAGGTTTACACCCATGAGCAACAACGTTTGTAAGCAGGTCAAGTACATTACTTTTCGTGTAAAACATACCCGCTATCATTACTTCACCTATATCATTAACATTAAAACGTTCAGGAACTGAGCGCAAAATATCAATCATTCCACTGGCTTGTCTTATATGTCTTTGGTACTCCCCTCATTGTATGATCAAGTATTTGTGTAGGCAGTGCATCTGACATAGATATGGGTTGAAGAGGTGGCATGTGATATTGCTGCCCTATTGATTGCTGATAGTAGTGCCTATATTTATCCAATACATACAAATACGATGTCGAGTTTTCATGCTCAGATATATCGTGTCATGCTAATACATTGGATATCTCGTTGTTGAGACTAATAGCTTTATGTATCGCTGGGTCTGTCTGTAGCAGAGATATTTTACTATGTTCATTTAAATTGCCTATCAATTCGTGTGGTACCAAAGCTATCTTACGTACATGTTCCATCTTCTCACGTGAACAGTTTACCAATTCATAGCATTAGTGTGCCAATCACTGCGGGTAATATGGCTCCCAAAAATCCACCTGTCTGTAACAGATACCTTTTACATGTGTATGGTATTCCATGACAGGTCAGCACATGCATATGTCGTTTATATTTACTCAGTTGCTTGTATTGTGATTTAGTAAGCCAGACATTTCTGCGTAATACATTAAGGCATGACTCGAATAGCACATATATCAATTCATTTGAACATTGTTTGAGTACATCATTTCTGATCTTTGGTTTTACTTTGGACAGATATTGTAGCATAGGTAAATGCTATGCCATTTTTGACTTCTTTGGTATGTACATGTAACAGACGTCCTTTGGATGAACAGCTTAACAGAGTCTAATATTGACCGGTGTTGACTGTTTCAAATCCAAAAGTAGATATGAGTGAGATATGCATATATATATATATATATATATATATATGGAAATAATTGCCGATGGATCTCTTATTAATGCTTTTATCATTTCAGCTTTACAACACTGTGTCAGCCCAAAGACAATCATGGTAAAGGGGTGACACAACGTCGTATTACAGTCAAGCATTAACGCCATCACATTCACTTGCAAATGTAATCATTCAACTGGCATAGCATCCCCAAATGCTTATATATATATATATATATATTGGTGGCGACCCTATCAGAAGCACGATGACATGATATGACGCAATGACGCATGCTCACATTTACGAGACATGACTGACTGAAATGCACGCATAATGCTCACTAATCTTTGAACCGCTAATCCATCAATAATGCACACTCACCAGCCATTATTTGGTAAAGATCATAATACCATTGGTGCATGTTGTAAAGTCTTGAGTGCTTCAGCTATGTTTTGACATGATCGCAGCCGCCGTGTTCCATTCAGCTGCATTTTCATGTGTATTTTTTGGAGAGTGCAATGCGTGCAGATGTGCTTTTGAAGTGCTGCATTAACATACTGATACGCTTTGCCAATAGAGGGTGGGGGTGTTGGGTGCACCATTCAATGGCATGATCCACGATGAGTAAACAAATTAAATCATTTTAAACTTTTATTAATACTGACATCGTAAATGACTCAACATATTATTACATCGATATGCTTCTAGTACACAACATCAAACTGCGATATGCTTACTAATGCTACAATATTAAGACAATATATTAATTAAGGGCAATGATATTATGGTGTTATAAGTTGATTAACATATATTACAATGATGGTGCGTCTAAACCATGACGTCATACACAACTGGTACAAATCAGTTCTTAACTTTTTAGTGACAACATCTGTTCCTGAAAATTAACATATCGGGCTTAACCCTTTAATGGCATAAACGTAATTAGCCGTTCTCGTTAGCGGTCTAGAGGAAGACACATTTGTGGACCGAGAGAAGACTAATTTTGAAAATTACAACGGAATGACTGCCACAGGCATCTAAATTATGGCGCAATGGTTATTTAAGTCTGATGAATAATTTGAAACTAATTTGACTGGCATTGACATAGGAAGCTACAAACTCGCATTCATGTTAGTTTTGTAATATTCATCAGCATAGATATATAGTTGGCAGACCACTAATGAGGGCGGCTATGGACGGTTTCACCATTAAAGGTTTAACCCTGATATATTAATTAAAGGCATCAATATTATGGCATTAACAGTTGTTTATCGTATATTATCTCGACGATGTACTATAACCATGACGTCATACACAAACGGTACAGATCGGAACTATGTTCATTCAAATTGTAATGTTTGTTAAGTTCATAACGATATTCATCTTCGCACATTTCTTGTAATGCATCTTCAATATACAGTTCGAGATTGTCAATCGGATTAAAGTTAAAATCAATACCTTAACACGAATGTTGACGCTGACTCAGATGATTCACGCTGCAACCGTAACAATTTTGTACTGCTAGCGTTTGTATCTTTATAGACAACATATACACGAATAATCTGTGGCTGTTCTCACACTCATTAGGTGAAGGGCAATAATGCCATGTGAGATACATACTCTTACAATACTGGCATAATTTCATATCATCATGATTTAGTTCATCATCAGTATCAATGGCGTTAAGATTTAGTTCATCATTGACACACATATCATCGAGGTAAATAACGTCTATAGTATCCGGCGAAACGTCCATTGACAATACTGGATCATCAGTATTACTAGTTGATGTAGTACGTAGAATATCACACATGTTCAGATTACTGTATACCATAAAAGCTTGGAGGTAATGCGAAAAACACCTCTGCAGAGTTCTGTTCCGTTTTACCATTGAAGGTAGGCAATGCGGATAACAGCGAGTCAGCGTTCAGTTCCAAAAGTTGCCACTCAGCATCTGACTGATACAAACCATTACTCATAGCTCACATAGCTATGTCAGAGCATAAAAGGTAATGTATGTCGATGCAGTGAAAATCATCACTGATAGATATACGAAGGGAAGAGTCCACCGAATATGTAAATTGTATGCCCTCCTTTTTGCGCGCACAACATACTTTCTCTTCAAGATCAGGAATGATATGCACCTGTTGTCTAAACGATGTTATGCTTATATATACACCACGTCTAATAGGATAACCATCAGGATGAAACTGTCGCAGATCAATACACCACTTTTCACCAAATCAAATCGTTCTCGCTTTACACAAATTTCCGAGGTTGCACCAATATGATGATTGCTTTAAATACTTCGTACATTGATCAGTCGACATTATGAATGATTGAAAGCAAAAGATGCGACATGCGAGACAACATGATTTATATTGCATTGGAAACAATAGCATCCAACGGGCACCTGCATGAACAATAGCAAACAGATGGCCATTTTGAACAATAGTGTACAGACGCACATTTAGAACTATAGCACACAGCATACACTTATGAACAATGGCAGTCACCTGCATGAATAATAGCATCCAGCCGCCCGTCTGCATGAACAATAGTGTCCAGCGTACACTTATGAACATTAGCGTAAACCTGCACATACATGGCAGTTGTGTACCAATGTTCTCACGACGCCCATGTTGACGATAGTTGTACATTATGAAGATGATATCACAAATTGTCAACTAATAAGGTTTCTGATGAAGTTTCTAATGAGGCTTTGTAATAAAAATACTCGCAGCCATTGGTCAATGTCTATTCTATATTCTGTTAATAACAATGAACTAATTTGAGTCATGATCAAAATCCGCCTATAGTTAATTATACCATCGCTTAAAACCCATCGCATACTCCTCATAATCAATGCGTGCATCTTATTCTTATCATCGTTACACCAACTAGCGACATAAATTCTCATAGAGTGGGCAGCGAGTGCAGCTTTGTCATCTATGGATAACCCTGACAATGTTTATGAACTGACTGATAAAGTACAACGTTACTATTTATATTTATGCTACACTTGTGTAAACATATGGAACAGAAGATAAATCGCCCAGTTTCAAAATTGGCTTTTTGGTGATGGGTGTGAATATCTTACTACTATTGACTGGAAGAATTCTAAATTGAGACGTGCGTGTGATCTTAGATGGATAGCGTAGTAGTATGCTATTACTATCTGTTCCGTAATTTCACCATCGTTTATAATTTGTTTGGTGGATTTTTTCATCACATCAAAGTTTACTTGTTTTGATTGTTTAGTACACAACGTTAAACCTTTAACATTTGATACCTATTTAACAATCGATGGATCATAGTTTTTTGGACCGAGTGCGCAAAATCTTAACATGTAGTCAGAGGGATTTCACTCCTCCAAGAATCTAGATACCCACTTCCATCTTGAATGGTTGGCTCAACTTCATGGGTAATAAATACCACATAATCCGTATCATGAGAGGCTATGCAGCGACTGAGTAAGGACAAGACTTCATACAGTTTTACTCGCCCATAAGCTGTCAAGAAAGATGCAAGAATACAGTTGGTATTTAATGCAGACTCGACATACTCTTCAATGACTGAGTACGCCACCATTAAAAGATTATCATTGAGGAATAAAATGCTACCACAGATTTACTTTTATCTCTCAAAAGCTTTAGTAGCTCTTTTCTCGTTGATATCATCTTATTCTTGGTGTGATCATATAACGAAAAACGGCCCCACAAAATATTCAATCTGGATTTAGCTACAAAAATGTGGAGCCAGATTATTTGATATTTTCGCTGGGTCAAGTTATATAGCCTCATGCGCATAGTACTCTTGTATATAGTGCTCTTTATCGCTTTCACTACAGACCCAGTCTGGATACCCGCTACATTCCTGCTTAATTTTGAGGAAGCAGTTAATGTATTCAGAAGATAGTCCCTTATCACCATGTTGTTTATATTGTGATGATTCAGGATAATGCCAGACTTCGTACATCTTTTTAATGATATAACCATGGTGAATAGCTAACTGTAGCTCAGGAGTGGTCCATATCCCACATAAAGAACGTTGTTCTTCTGCATGGAAAACGACATTGTTTGATCACTGATGGGTACATGGAAATGCAGTCTAAATATTCTAGCTTAGTATGTTCAGCCGCTTCCAGAAATAATCCAATGGCGGATGTATGCCCAACAAATAGTGCATCACGTGGAGCTATGGGGTGTGCTAAGTCCAATTCGGTGATAAAATCATTTAGTCCAGCGGTATTAGTGATTGGTTTCTTAAACTCGCATTTCCACATAATTCTCACCATTTATCCATGCGATTCAAATAATGAAATGCAATATTGAAGAGCGGAATATGCTTCTTCATATGTCTGATCATCATATGGTGTATATGTCTGCTCATGTTTATTGCCACAGCAATCAGACTCATGACTGTGAAATTTACACCAATAAAACTCGAAAATAATATTTTCGCATGGAGCGAAGCCATCTACATAATGCCTGCTAACCTTTTGCTCACCATGGTTTAGCACGTGTAACATTTGGTAACCCTCACTTAACTTAACCCATTCCATCCATTCAACAGCGATCATACTATGTGCACGTTTTGCTCTTAGCGAATAGTCTGGTAAAATCTGAAATCATTCATGGTATAGACAAAAAGTGTGATATTACATTACATGCAACTGGTAGCGTTATCCCTGATCCAAATGGATTTTGTCCATCCATTGATTCAGAAAATGAGGACTTAAATCTAGACATGGCCAAACGTAAGATGGTTATGTCATCGTTACAATATTCAATGAGATTTTTATCAACATCATAGTGTGCATCTCTAGATATCTGCTCATTGTACCATCGATCAAATTTGAGCAGTTCATTCACTTTCATATGTTGTATGCTGAATACCTCCCTCTTGGGAAAGGGTATTACATTACCCCAATACTGAGGCGAGCTCAGCTGATGGGGAAATATTCCCTTGCGCACAGGAAGATTAAAATCATTGCCAACCTTACATAATAAGGTTAATGGAATCGATGAAATGGATTGTTCCCATTTCAAATGAGAGAATTGAATGGCCATGCATGATGATGTTTGAGAGTTTTAGATGAAGTTTAATGCGCTTGCATACGCAGTGAAGGATTACAAACGAATAATATGCACATGCATTATGCACAATAATGAGGTGGTCAGAGAAAACATATTTTTGCTGGATACATTTATTAGCACGCTTAGATATTATGTGCGTTAACCATTTAACAAACTGATCCATAGCCTGTGAAAGTGAACATATCCATTATTCATGCCTCGCTGACATGCAATGATGTAACATTTATAAGATTTGTATGTTGGATCATCATCACCCATTTTCATGGAATGCACATGCGATAATGACATAGCAGTTTCTTCAATTACTTTATGAAAACAAATATGTTCTTCATTAACATTAAACTTCTCTTTACATGCGTGACATTTAGTCATTCCACATACGTGTTTGTCACCCCTTTTAGGTACATGCACGAAGCAGAGGGGAAGGCCTTTACGATTTTGCATACACCATTTGCGTGATAATTTCTCATACATCGCTCAGTATAAAACTTATGATGACATACATTACACATTATCATATGCGATGCGACTGTAGAATTACACACATCGATACCTGATTTAGCAGAGAAACATTGGCGACAGAGTGCTATGCAATTATGAGTATTACTATAAGATACGTCGCAATGGGGACAGTAATTGTGCACCATAAGTAATGCCGTGATAGACGTTTTTAATGAAATGTGATTATCATGTTCCAAATACAAAAGATATGTTGATGGTAGAGTAGCAGTAGAGTCAATGCCAAACTGACATTCGTGCATCGACTCAGAGTAGACGTGGATACTAAATTCGTTGACAAAATGTTGATGAAATATCAACCAGTCAGTACAATTAATCTCGCGTTCCGGAATACAACATGCTGCATGATACTCGTGTGCCATATGCCTCTGATATGTTTTATTTCGTCTCAAATTGCTCCATTCATGTTTAGAGATCTGATTTTTTGTTTTCTCTATAAATTTTATGCCTAAATATATACTGGCTGCGAAACAGAATGGATATTCTGCATGCACAGGTATAATACATTTTTTGTCACGCTTGTACTCGTCTTTATCATCGCAATGTATGTTTAGCAGATTTAAATACTTGAGCTTGATAGCACCACGGTGAATATCATGCCAACCACCAGAGTTGTCGTCCTCAATGTGAAAAACAGGAAACTCAAAGCCATCTGATAGCTTGCATTTAGTGTTTGACTAAATTACTTTTTCAATCGAATCCAAAATTTGATCCATTGTAATTTTACTCCACGTCATAAAATCCATCATGATAGGCATATCCAATGCTGATTGAATGATCTCAATTCCTACGTGGTCATTTGATTGAACATTGCTATTGACACTATAAGTATTGAGCAGAGTTTGAACCGCACCTAATATAACCTCTGAATGAGTTAATGGTGAATCGACAATAGGATATTTCTTAAATGATACGCTATATTCAGTACCGTCAATATGATATTTTTTACCATGGAACTTATGTATAGTTGTCGATGTTATATAGTCTGAATAATTGATCAGACCACCACCTACCTGAGGTTGGATAGGAGCCTATGCTATGTCATTATATAAGAGGAATTGATCATTATTGATCGATAGAACAGGGTCAACACATTGCAAATATTGATAATGATCATTATTAGTGAGTGGAATGCAAGCAGATATTTGATGTATAATGTTCGTCACGTTGGTGCTGGTCACATTTTCCATGATTTGCTGTTCTGTTTGATCGAAGATATGCACTTGTCGTGTAGGTACATTTACATAGTCACCAGAATCTAATACATCAACGAACTGAGGTTGGGTAGAAGAAGGGAGCTAAACAGTCAGATATTTGCTGCAAAATATTCGCATCCATCGTGATGTCATTAAGTGTGGGTACAATGTCACTATCTAAATAATCAGTTGGAAATTGATCAGTATTGCTGAATAGAATTGGGTTGTCATGCAGCAAATATTGATCAAGATCATCATTAGTGAATGGAATGCATGCAGATATTTGGTGCATAATGTTCGCCACATCATCGCTAGTTTCATTTTGCATGATTTGCTGGTCTGTTCAATCGAAGATAGGCACTTGTGATGTAGGCTCATTTATATAGTTACCATATTCCAATACACTGTCGTACTGAGGCTGGCTAGAAGAAGGTAGATCGGTGTGCGTTAAACAGTCAGATATTTGCTGCATAATATTCACATCCACAGCGATGTCGTTAGGAGTGGGTACGATGTCATTATCCAACAGATCTAATAGAAATTGTTCATTATTGCTCAATGGCTCACGGTCAACATGCTGAAAATGTTGGTTAAGATCGGCATCAGTAAGTAGTATACATGATGATATTTGCTGCATAAAGTTCACCACGTAGTCACTAGTCACATTTTGAACAATACGTTGATCTATTTGATCGAAGATAGGCATTTGATGAGCATGGTCAAATATGCTTTCACATGGTTTCTGATACACATGTTGTGTAGTGTCATTGTTTAATGACATGGGATCCTCATCGGCCATCTGCTGTAAGATCTCATTAATAGCATTCTCCTGTTCGTTTAGGTTATCATCTATACTTGTGTGATAAATTGATATCCTAACGCTAAATGGTCAAATATAGTTCACTGCTCACTTTAAGAAACAAGATTACCGTCAAGAGAATAATTTCGCTATATATGTGCAACTTCTTTACACATTAAACTCTCATTTTTTATTTCAACACAATTCTATTAACGTCTTCAATCAATTTTATAGCATGTAGCAGTCGATACATGCGTTTATGTTAAATAACATTGCTTTTATACTAATTAGAACCCATTTGTTCATGCAGGTGGTCACTGTGCGCTATTGTTCATAATGGACGCTATTGCTCATAAGAGGGTGCTGTGTGCTATTGTTCTAAATGAGCATGTAGACATTATTGTTTAGGCAGGTGGCTGCTGACCGCTATTGTTCCAAATCCTGATTGGTTGAGATAGGTTCAAATGTTAATCATATTGACACAAAACAATAGCATCCAGTGGACCCCTGTATTTCATATGTGAACGTTGTTCATGCCATTATTCAAAAGTCATGTTCGATCACAGGGTAATAAAACTAGGAAAAATTACTGTGTCCGAGTACATATACATGTTGCCGCCTGTTTAAAATTGCATGACATTTTTTGGAAAATTTAATAATTAAATGATTGCCACTTTACTACACCTTTTTGAATATTTAATAATTAAATGACTGCCACTTTAAAGACCACTCCTTAAATACGATTGATACATGATTATTATCTTTATAATATTATAAATACAACATCGCTTACTTTACCTATATATTACCCATGTAACGCAACGCTCTGATTTTTGAAAATTAAATGATGGGGCAGTTTCAAGATATCTTTTTAACCACGAAGGGGGGGGGGGCTGGGGAGGTCGCCGCCACCCACCTAATTAATATGGTAAACACAGCAAGAACACGATCAACGCACGCGTGACAATACCTATTTAAAACACATTAATCTATGCATTAACACGTCATAATAGACAATAGTCTGTAGCAGGACATTTAGAGTGGACACCTACGTGAACAATAGCAGCCACCAACTCATTTAGAACAATAGCGGTCACTCGCTCATGTAGAACAATAGCATACAGCGTACACACGCTCCTTTAAAAGGATAGACACCACCCACTCGGTTACATCAACCAATCATAACGCAGTATTTAAATAGGTCAAGAGGTCATTTGCATAACAATAGTGCCCAGCTTCCCCCTATACTACTGAGATTCGTACAACGTGTTGAACCATTAAGGGTTAAAGACGGGCTTAATTGAATGATTCATGACATCATGGTTATGACTTAAGCGTACACGCCGCGTAGTTGATTATGCCGTCATATGACTGAGTGGGGAAATAGATCCATGAATTATAATGGGTGCTTCTAATTGTGCAAATCTAGCCATTAATTTGAACGATTTTTAAAATGGCTAAATTTGCTCAAGATAATTGAAATATTTGCTTTGTAAATGACAATTTGTAAGTCAAGAGACAACTATTTTTGAGAATTTACCTCTGGAATGACTGTCTCTGTAAAGGAGCCATTCATTCCAGTGGTAAATCTTTAACATATCCTTCTCTTGGTCTGTAAATAGACATATCTCAAGACCACTGCCGAGAACGTTTGAGCCGTTTCACACTGAAAGGGTTAAAGCAATTGTCCTCGATCCGACATGAAACACATTACATGTATGATGCTTGGCAGAAACATGCAATTTAGAATTGTTTTATTTCATCCCCCACCATCCCTGTATGTTTGGTGTTATGCTTGTACCTCATATTGCAGATAACGTTAGTGCTATATGTGCGTATTACACACCAAGTAGTCTAAGGCCGTGTTTTCACTAGAGGCTTAATCGGGAATAACGCCATACGTTAGTATGGCGTAATCCCGATTACGTCTCTAGTGAGAACACGGCCTAAAATGAAAAACAATAGCAAACTTAAATATTCCAGGCGCATTTAGCGTATTTTATGCAATCTAATGGAATATGAAATGATTTTCCATGTTGAGCGCCTTATCATTGAAATTGACTTGTGCATACAAACTATGCAACTTGGGTGAGTTTATTTAAAATGTGTATGTCATGCCTCGTGAAATGGTGTAGCAATCATTCAATAAGAAGAAGAGCTTCCCTAGTCGCAAAGAATTATGGATACGTTCAAAGCGCGTCAACAAATCTCTCGATACTGACAACTACGAGTTTGTGAATGCGCGGCTACATATTCTCCTCCTCATACTTGCGTGTTTTAGCGTGTTCTTATTTATCAACTGCTTAGTGACAGCTTGATATTGAATCATACCAAGATATGTGTGCGGTAGAATAAGAAGATTCAACAATATTTACGCGAAACAATCTCGTCGAGAGGCGTTCACCCAGTGCCAATTCGACACATTGTGCCTTTGTTATTGTGGTACAATTATAATCCGCTTATTTTTAAGTCCAGGTGATTTCAGCGATTTTACGTGATAATATAGACACATACACCTGTTGCATAGCCCAATTCTATGCATTGGGCATATACAAATGTAGGATATAGGTCTTCTATTCACGTTTTACGTATAGGATACATACATGAGTCTTACAGCTTCATTTGTCGCTAAGTCAGTCAATCACACGGTCAGTTGGTAGGTCGCTTAGTGGGTAGGTCAATCGGTGGGTGGTTGGATCGGTCTGTTAGCCTGTCCGTTAGTTCGCCCCTCAAGCAGTCATCTGACCTGTCAGCCATTCAGTCTGTCAGTCTGTCACCCATGCAGTCATCCAATCTGTCCCTCATGTAGTCATCTGATCTGTCACTCATACAGTCATCCGATCGGTCACTTATGCAGTCATCTGATCTGCCCGTCATGCAGTCATCCGATCTGTGACTCATGCAGTCGGTCGGTCGGTCTGTCGGTTTATTACACGGTCAGTCTGTCAGTGGTTTGGTCAGGCGGTTTGTGGGTGGTTTGCTCTGTCAGCCTGTCCGTCAGCCCGTCACTCATGCAGTCATCGGATCTGTCACTCATGCAGTCATCCTAACTGTCACTTATGCATTCATCCTATACGTCACTCATGCAGTCCGTCAGTCTGTCACTCATGCATTTGATTAGTCGGTCGATCGGTCGGTTGGTTGGCCGTTTAGTCGGGCGGGATGTCGGTTGGTCAGTCGGTGGATGGGTGGTTTGGTCTGTCACCCTGTCCGTCAGTCCATCTTCCACGCAGTCATCTGATCTGTCACTCACGCGGTAGGTCGGTTGCTCGGTGGACTGGCCAGTCCGTGGGTGGGTGGTTTGGTCTCTCAGCATGCCCGCCATTCTATCACGCATGCAGTCCTCCGATGTGTCACTCGTGCCGTGCATCAGTCATCCAACTTGTCAGTCATACAGTCGGTCACTCATATAGTCGGTCGGTCAGTCCGTCACACATGAAGTCAGCCGATCTGTAACTTATGCGTTCAGTCGGTCCGGCCATCGCTCATGCGGTTGGTCGGGCGGCCGGTCAGTTGCTGCGGTCGGCCAAAGGGTAGTTTGGTCTGTCAACCTGTCCATCAGTCCATCACATATGCAGGCATCTGATCTGTCACTCATACCGTCATCCGATCTGTCACTCATGCAGTCCATCAGTCTGTCACTCATGCAGTCATTCTATCGTCCACTCAGTCTGTCTATCAATCTGTCATTAATGAGGTCCAGAAGACTGTCACCCATGCAGTGCGGAAACCTGTCACTCACGCAGTCATCCTATTTATAACTCTTGCAGTCATCCAATTTGTCACTCGTGCAGTTGGATGTTCGGTCGGTTGATCGCTCATGCGGCCGATCAGCGGATGGGTGGTTTGGTCTGTCAACCTGTCTGTCTGTCCGTCACATATGCGGTCATCCGATCCCCTACTCATGCAGTCCGTCAATCAACCACTCATGCAGTCATCCTATCTGTTACTCTTGCAGTCATCAGATATGTCAATCATGCAGTCCGTCACTCTGTCACTATTGCAGTCCGTCAGTCTGTCACTCCTGCAGTCGTCCGATCTGTCATTCATGGCGTCGGTCTGTCGGTTTATCGATCGGTCAGTTGTCCCGTAGTCATGGCCGTCAGTCTGTCATTCAACCAATCTATCACTCATGCAGTCAGTCATCCGACCTGCCACTCATGCAGTCAGTCAGCCATCTGCTCTGTCAGCCATGCAGTCAGTTGCTTGGTCATTCGGTCAGACTGTCACTCATGCAGTTGGTCATCCGGTCTGGGACTCATGCAGTTAGTCGGTCGGTCGGTCGGCCTGTTTGTCAGTCCGTCACTCATGCAATCATCCGATCTGTTACTCATGCATCCCGCCAGTCCATCATTCATGCAGTCGGGCATCCGATCTTTCACTCATGTAGTCAGTTGGTCATCCGATCTGTCACCCATGCGGTCGGTCGGTCTGTCGTTTGATCGGAAATTGTCAAAAAGTCACACTCCACCCACCCCACCCCCCTCTTATATACATACCGCATTTATTGTATTTGATCTGGTCGGTTAAAAGAGCAGCAGCAGCGGCGATTGGGCAGCAGCATGGCGGAGCTTAACTAGGGATGGGCGGGGCATAGATAAAACTGGAAAGGTCCGTTATGCCGATTGGCTGACAATGGCGTATTTCCTAAAACATTGATCAACTCGTGGTCTTACCTGCTTTTATTCTATTTACTCGTTTTCTTCTCAGGCAGAATATGAAAAGGTGGCCGTTTTATGTGAACTGTCACTAAAAGTAACCGGGAATAATTTGACATTAGTTACTGGCACCAGCATTCGTTAGTCAATCGTGCAGCAGAACCTCATGGAATGGAATCAGTGGAATAGGCTCATCTGAAGATATATGTGAATGTAAAGTTTTCGTGTCATAAAGTAACCACAGTAGCAACCTCTTTGCCAAAATCAAAGGCATCTTTAGTAAAATATATACGTTTTGATCACAGTGCGCACAACCACAAACGTTTGTAAAACCGTTTGCACAACGATGGGATATCCTCAATGGAGGATTCCAGTTTATCCATCAATAATATGACGTCATAATCAACTGCCTGACGCGTATGATGACATCATACTCAATTACGTCATGATTGACGTAGCTAAGTTCCTCGAGAACGCTTAATTGATGACAGACTAAGCGTTGTTGTACGAAATGTATGGATTTACTCATTAATAAACAAGCTGTTGAATATTTTGAAACGAATCATACTGGACGCTAGTTGTGACTATCCTAGACAGCAACAGCACCCAGTCAAACCGGTTTCAAAATATTGAACAGCTTAATTACCTGTTTAGTCTTGTGGAAATTGGCCAGGGAGTTCGGGGATCGATCGATGCGCGGGCAAAGTGTGGGTAGAGTCTAGCTGAAGATAGGCGGGGCAAGGATAACACTGGTGTCCTCTATTATCGTGTTTGCTGCTATAGCGCGGATGTTCGGAGAAAGAAGTTTAATGTGGAAATATCAGTGTGTTTTAATATTGCAATTTTGATGGGAAATCCCAGAGTTTCTAAGACTGAGCGCGTGCAGTGGCGTTAGCATTTTATGTTCAAATTATCTTTGTGGTTTGCACTAAAACGCTTTCTTTTTTTTTGATAGGCTTCGTTCATTCTGAGACAGGATTGATGTACAGCTCTCTCGCGCGCGCGCGTGCCTGCGTGCGTGCGTGAGCGCACGTGCGTGTGTGCGTGCGCATGTGCGTACATGCGTGCTTTTAACACTATTTCTCATTCTAGCGAAATGTGAATAGTGGAAGGTGTCAGTTGCGCATTAAGATGGAAATATGGCATGAAATATGGACATAAATTCGCCACTTAGTCCAGAGATTTACGCTGAAATGCTAGCCCGATGGGAAATCGATTAAGCAAATGTTACTCGCAACTGCCATTCAATAAATATATGCAACTGCTCTATGATCGTGCATTGTTTTAGGGTCAATGCAATAATCTAGGTCTGAGCGCTCCTTTCCATATTGGGAATTCCAATATTTCGCTTCAATTAACACATGTCGCCAAACTTCTTGAAATCCGATTTTGCTCGAGTGATATACTTGTAAAGCAGACTTAATAGTTTGACATCAATTTGACTCAAGACAACGACGCATTTTAGTTTAATTGCTCTGATCTCGTCAGAAGAAGCCGGAAATAGCATCGAGAGGTGATGGTGGTGGCAAATGCGTGATAGTAATGCAACTCCTCCGAAACCGTTGTACAGAATCTAACCAAATTCGGCATCATGTTTACATTTGCCTCCTCCCCCAGTGGGTGGTGATGGTGGCAAAAGGTCAATAAATTGAATGTAATGCAACTCCTCCGAAACAACTAAACGGAATTCAACCAAATTGGTATGTGAGTTACCCATATGCTGATATGATTGTGTATGGCAAGATGGCATTTACATTCGGTACCGCCCCTAGGGGTGGGGTTGCAATGTCATGAGATTGATTGTAATGCATTTCCCCGGAAACCATTGGAGAGAATTCAACAACATTTGGTAGGAAATTTACCCATGTGACTGTGGCGTGGAAGATATTTGACTTTGCCTCTGGGTGTGGTATCAACAACTTAAAGTGGTATAAGCGGGGGTTTGGTATGACGCGCTATCGATCGACCATTCTAGTTCAGAATGTTTTGAAATTATTGATTAACTCTTTCTATTCATAGTTCGACCATTGTCGATTATTCTGAAAAAGTCATTTAATGCCCGTTACTAAGCATCGTTTATCTTATATTCCGTAGTTTTGTTAACTAGTCTAGCTTTATGCGAACGTGGCAACATGGAACTCAAAATGTGCATAGTTACTTCGACCTGTAAACGGTACTAATGCAAGGCACCGTCAGTTTGAGACTGTTTATTTTGCATACGTCTAATGGACGTTTCTTCCCAATCCTCAACGTGATTAGTTCTGTCAAGTTCAGTGCTGGGATGGTCTTAGAGGATGTCTAGCGTCTTGCTTTGAAGCTGACGATTTGAAGGTCGTTATGCTAATATTTCCCTCTGTTTTCGGTGAAAGAGATGTTGTTCTAATATAAGTGTAGTCTGTCCGTCATGAACGGAACGGGAAGATATATTACCTGATGCCGTCAGCGCGTATATCGTGAAAAAATATAAAGAAAATAAGATGTGGTAAAACCTGTCGCTATAGCGGATGAAAGTGGTCACACAAGACAGGTGGTTGCGTAATAGAACTCAGTTGTTATGTGTTGATTATTTTGAAACTAATTTGACTGTGTGCTGTTTCTGCCTATGGCAGCAACAGCGCCCATTTACATTTGTTTCAAAATATTCTACAGAATTTTTATTAAACAGTTAAAATATACAATTCGTACAACTTGACGGACTATTTATTAAGTGTTTAAGAGGGACTAAATAGCACCATTCATGACGTAATTGATTATGACTTCAGCTTACGCGTGGCGTTGTTGACTACGACGTCATATGATTGATCGAAAATCTGGATTCCTCGCTTAAGCCAGGATTTTCCATGAACATTGATATTTTTGCGCAATGAATGGCCATTTGCAAGAAAATAGAAGACTATCTGTGTTAATGTACCACCGAAATTTCCCAAAATAGCGTTCTTTTTTCCTCCAATAAATGGATATCTGTGTAAGCACTGACGAGTTAATGCTCAAGAAAATCCTAATGCGTGCGTGCGTGCGTGCGTGCGTGCGTGCGTGCGTGCGTGCGTGCGTGCGTGCGTGCGTGCGTGCGTGCGTGCGTGCGTGCGTGTAGTCGGTCAGGCTGAGACTCTTGAGTGTACACATGGAGGCCAACTGAAGACCTGCTTTGTAAATTAGCGGTTGTAATGTCTGGGTTGGTAATGAACCTTTCCGGTACTTATGCTCTGCCCATCTCTAGCTAAGCTCCACCCACACCTCATTCGTGTTGGGATCGATCGATCGCTGAACAGCCTGTCTATCAATTTCCAAAAAACTACATAGGTAGGCTGTTGAATATTTTGAAACTAATTTGACTGGGTGTTGTTGCTGCTTAAGCCTAGCAACAGCGCCCAGTCAAATTAGTATCAAAATATTCAACAGCATGTTTATTAAATAGCAAAGAAATACAGACATACAATTCATACAGCGTGTCGGGCTATTTGAGATTTAATGACGGTCTATATGGAACCTTTTGTGAGGTAATGATTGTGACGTCATCATACACGCGCTGAGCTGATTATGACGTCATACGAAGTCAGATAATGTATGAATACTATGGACAGGTGAATTAAGCTATAAATTACAGTGGTAACATTTCAAAATTAGTCTTCTTTTAACCTGCACGTAGGCAATCATCAAGGCCACTGCACTACGTTGATCTTGGCCGGCTTCACCATGAAAGAGTTACGCCATTTCTGTAATCATTTCAGACGATGCCTAACAGTAGGACTATATATGCTCATCGCCATATCGCGCGGTCTCGCCCTTCCTGATGTTGGTGGGCGTATGTTAGTACGATGATATATGCTATGCCGCTAGTTGTTCTATTAGATAGCTGCTGTTTTTCTACCGACCTCTCACTCTACTCCATACTATATCCTGGCAGCTATTTCCGTGGTTATCTCGATATAAGAATGGGAAGTAAAGGTGGGTGATTGGTATTTGTTCAGAGAAATTCCACCAGCGCGGACACCGAAGGCAGGAGAACGGGTGTGGCTGTAAGGATGTGTGCTATGTAATTAAGAGCGCGAGTCCTTTTATTTTGCGGTCGACAGCGTTATACGCGTATCCTGACCGGAAATAGCGTAGCGGATAGTTTATTTGGCGGAATTATATGGGGCTTCAACAGAATGATTGCTGGCTGCTAAGTCATTTGACGGAATTGACTTGCCTCTTATTTTTTAATCGATACTCGTGCGTGCGTGCGTGTGTGCGTGTGTGCGTGCAACTAACAACCGTTTCCGTGACCATCATTTGCACAATGTTTATATGCACTTTTGTGTGGAGATCTGTGCGGGTGAACAACACAATTATTTCCCCTCAATAATGTCACATGATTAAAATGCTGTTATTTGATTGGTTAAGATCAGGAATGGATGATCTGGTATTTCCCTCACACGAGGGCAATACCGCATGTTAGCTCAGCGCGATAAACGTGTTTTAGCTTTACTGCGCATTGTTCAAAGCTCATTGTGTCTCACGTTCTAAACAACTATACACCCCTCACAGCCCCCCCACCCTCCCCCATACGGGAACGTTGTTGCATATTTTGAACCTAATTTAACTGGGTGCCGTTGCTGCAGCAATGCTGTGTAACCCGCTTCTGTAACGAATTTAAAACCCGACAGAGCGATGAATTTATCACAGCTATCAAAACGGCGATTTAACTACCATCAAACTGTTGCATATTCCATCACAGCCAGATAATATTGTTCTGCCAACAATATGTCATCTCTAAATATGTCGAGCGTGTCAATTACATTAATCAACGTATCGATATGAAATGGATTGCTAATGACACCAACAAACACTGGAACGTCACATGAACTGGATGATATTATCGCTTTTAGTCTTTACGGCCAGACGGTCTACACTATAATGGTCCATACTGCGTCAGTTAGGAGCAGATTTAACTCCGTTTGGCTTAGCTGTCGCGATGTCTAATGTTAAAGAATTGCTTATCTGAATGTCACGTTATGAAAGAAATATCCGCCTCAGACGTCTGAGGGGTAATAAATTGAAATGTTAGCTTTAAACGGTATTTACATTTGCATCGTGTTATTACTTGAGAAGTATCACCATGAACCTTTCTACTCTATCAATCCATCATATGACGTCATAATCAACTACGTGACGTATAGAATGTCATCACAATAAATGACGTCATAAATGACGTATATAAGTACGTCACGAACGCATAGTTGAAGACAGACTGTGGGTTGTTGTAAGCATTGCATGCCTTTTCTATTTAATAAATATAGCCAGCAACAGCACCCAGTCAAATTAGTTACAAAATATTCAACAACTGAACTGTATAGTTTTCAGGAAATTGATAGTTATGGCATTCGGGGATCGATCAATTCCAACACGACGAACTGTGGGTGGAGCTTAGCTAGTGATGGACGGGGCATAGCTATTACCGGAAAGGTCCATTAAATGCCTTTTACATCCACCTAGCCACCAGAACTCTTCACACTAATTTGACTTAGGTAAGTTATTTATAGCCAATAACCAAAGAAAAGAAAACAATTTTAGTTCATCCGTCTGGGTTGTCCAACCGTTCACCAATGCTTCTTGGCAAGATGCTGAGGGGGGTCATGACTACCAAGTAACTCCAGAATACATTTTAAAACTGTTTACTCTGACGTTATTTTCTCACGATTGGTAAGGTCTACGCAAACATCTGGATGAAACTAGTTAGCGGTGCAACTGTGGAACAGGACACCGGGTTGCTGTTAACCGTAATCCGTGAAATACCAGTGTTTGTAGTTCAAGACATGCATACAGGAAAGCTGAATATTTATTGCATTAACGAATTTGTCACGCCTGCTCTGTGAGTGCCAAGTTAGGAGAATACCAACGGTCAACGTCAGTAGTCCGACAACCCAGTAGTCCGACAGCCCAGTAATCCAACAAACCAGCCATCCGCCATCGCTGTACTCACTAGTCCGACAGTCCAACAGCCCGACAGGGCAGACAATTCACAAAACCCAGTAGTTCGACAATCTAATAGTTCGACAAAAGTAATGCAATAGTCGATAAAGTGGTTAAACATAGCCTGACTATTACCGTGGCAGGGTGTTCAACACTATGTATAGCAATGGGCTGTCTATTTGCCTGCCTGCCTGTCTATCCGCCCACCCATCTGCCTGTCCACCCACCCGCCAGCCCACCCACCCGCCCGTTCGCCCGTATGTCCGTCTGTCTAGGTGTATTTTTGGTTTAGCTCAACATATCCTCTTAAGCTGGTTTTCCATGCAAGCGGTTTGAGCCGGCCGGCTAGCCGCCTAGCGGCTAGCCGGCCGGCTGGTTCTATTTCCATGCACGCGATTTTCAAACAACTGCCGCCTAGCGGTTCTGTCGAATGTTAGCGTATTTTCATGATTTTTTCATGCATAGGCCTATTACAAGTTCATATCTATGTATTAATTGTTTGCTTCTCTAATTAAATTGCATTTAATGTTGTATTTGAATTTGTATTCTTCAATGATTTTTCATACATTAGCGTGATAATTTCTGAAGCACATTGAATCATGTCAACATTAGAAATCTTCTTCCAGCAATTCCCGAGCCAAATAATATCTTTATATGACGGAAGGCCTTGATCATATATATATCAGGATTCTCTCGAACTAATTCACTCAACAATTCCATCTGTGTGTCGGTAAGTTTTGGTTCAGAGATAGTTTTTTCTATCATTAAGCAATAACTAGCCTACAGCAATGATTGAATATGTGGCTGGCAGTGTACCAACGTGTATGCCACTATGTAATTACTCAATTGACTTAATTACCTGCCTGTTACATTTTGCACGTGAAAAGCATACTTGAAGCAAGACCGCGTGCATGAGGAAATTCTGTTTAGATGTTCAGAAACATGCATCAGCAGAGCAAAGCGACATTAAAAGTAGGGGGTATTCCAAGAATGACGTAATTTTATGGATTTCCCTACCGGTTGAGCCGCTAGCGGTTTGAGAAAAATCGAGCAGTGATCAATTTTCTTAGCCGGCCGGCTCGAGCCGTCCGGCTCAACCGGCTACATGGAAATGGTATCATTGGAAAACAACTGAATCGATTTTAAATCGCCTACCGGCTAGCCGGCTGCCGGCTAGCCGGCCGGCTAGAACCGCTCTCATGGAAAAGCACACTTATGCATGAGGACCAAGTCAGTCTATTATCACTAACTTTGGACAAATGCTGTCTTAAATCCACCCGTCGAGACCCTTGAGAATCTTTTGGGAATCGTACACATATTTGCTTATGACCTGTGACCCTGTGTGCTTGACATCGCATTTGACCTTGTGTAAATACGTCATCTCATTCATGAATATTCACAAGCATATTTGTAATATAATTGGCAATGCGCTCCACTAAGTACTGGTTGCATTGGATAGTCACTGATTATAGTGTTTATGCGTGAAATTAGGTTAGTCATCAACAATTGTATAATAGCGGGCAATGCTGTGTTTTAATGCGTGGGTTATGATGACTGTTTACGAGTTATGAAGGACCATTTCATGAACTGAATAGGTGATGGCGTGATATTATTACAGCAATAGAAAGTAGCTTACCGTGAGCTGTTTCTCGATGCTGTTGCTATATAACAGGTTCTCACATGATGTAAATTACTTTGTATCAGTATTTTGTCTGAATTAAATCCATCCTCAGAACGATAGCGATTTGGTCGCTGTGACCAAGAACCGTATATAAACCAAATAAGCGTTATGCTAGTATGTCGCCAATACTGATGCTGTGATCACCTGCGAAATAAGACCACCATCTTTAGGAAGTGTTAAGTATAAAATACGGAATAAAGCACTGTGCGGCAAGGCATTGGTAGATTAGATACGAGAATGTCTTAAGGATGTTTCCTCGGTATATGATGTATCAATATCTTGCAGGGCGAAGCTGTAAAACATTATTTTGAGAATCAAACAGTATTTGGCTGGCTGTAGTAGCAGGCTCAATGAAACCAGTTCTGCTTCTCGTAATTTATTGAGATGATGTATTCTGGCACACACTACTGAAATATTAAGGGATTTCTATGACTACGTTTAATTGCACGTGACGGGTCAGGGATCAGATTGCGGTGTGGCTTGATGGATGAAGACTGTTGGCACCGGTGGCTAAATACGCTTATGCATCACCACAAGGCAACCATAGTGATTCAGAATTAAAGTTATCAGCAGTGCTGTCACAGCAAAACAGAATTCGAAGAATGCTAAAATATGACTGGTATGCTCGATTGATGGGCCTATCAAACAATAAGTGTTTGGGAAAAGCCGTCAATCTTCGTCACTTTCAAGCTGGTTAAAGCCGCTTTAGTCCGATCGATTTGGAGGCGTGGGCGACCAATCAAAACACTGGAAAGGTTGGGAATCACATGGGAAGCCCTGATTGACGTCATTATAAGTTCAAAAGCTTTCGACACTATCAACCACCAGCTCTTACTAGAAAAACTTGCCTATTATGGTATAAGAGGCAGTGCACTCACCTGGTTCCAGAACTACCTAAGTAAAAGAACACAATGCGTACAATATAATGAGATATGCTCTGAAAACAGGCAATTAACTTGTGGTGTTCCTCAGGGATCTATTCTTGGCCCATTACTGTTCCTTCTTTACATGAATGATCTACCTAACATATGCAAGCACATGTCATTAATACTGTTCGCTGATGACACAAATGCTTTTTGCTGCGATGACAACATAGACACCTTATACAGAAAAACAAATAAGGAAATGGAAGAAATTACTGACTGGTTTTCAATAAACAAATTATCGCTGAATGTTGACAAAACAAATTATATGTTATTTACAAATCTCAAGCTAAAAAAAGATGAAATTCCAAAAATCTACATAAACAAAAAAGAAATTGAGGAGGCCCTATTTGCCAAATTCTTGGGAGTACATTTGGATAAACATTTGACCTGGGCTAAACAAATCGAGATGGTAACAGCAAAGGTGGCAAGAGGCATAGGTGTCATACAAAGACTAAAACCTTACATGACACCAGCTACAATTAAAACTCTATACTGCACCCTTGTTCTTCCGCATCTCACCTACTGTAACGCTATCTGGACGAATACACACAAAAGCAACCTAACAAAACTACAAAGTCTACAGAGAAAGGCACTAAAACTCTTTTCTAAACCAGCAAAGGGCCAGAATATATTCAAGTCAGAAAAGCTATTAAAACTAAAGGACTTAGGCAAACTACAGATGTACACCATTGTAAAGGAGTTTCACCACAATACATTACCACAATCCATAGCCTCCAATTTCACACTAAGCACCGACATCCACAAACACAACACTAGGACAAAACACAATTTACACAATTTACACACTCAACTTACACGAACAGAAATAGGAAAACGACAAATTACAATAGCAGCCACAACACTATGGAACAGCACCAGTACAAAAATACGCGATAGCATATTAAACCTGAAATCCTTTAAGAAGATTGCCAGGGAATCTATGATCGACAAATACTAAATTAATATATTTATACCTGATGGTCACAGATTCTCTGCTAATTAATACTAATACAAGCCTAAGACATTCTACCACCACCACAACAACTATAGATAAACTAACCTAACCTAATAATTGAAGTAAGAAGTCTAAACACAAACATACTTCACAGTTTACTTTCACTACTACTACACCTAAATAACCCACATACGATCAACGCATCTATCGATTCTTAACAAACTCTAACTATCTCAACTTTATATTACAGGGATGAGCTCTTCCCTGCCCCCCACCCCACCCCACCCTCAGTAGCATACAAACGTCCTATATAATAATAAACCACTCCAAACAAAATTTAAATAAAATGAGATAATGATGTAATTAACAAAGCATATGTATAATATATGTTTAATTAAGTCAGTAAATATGTATGAGTGTATTTAAATATTAATGCCATAAATATGTGTTTGAATGTCGTGTTTTATGGTTGTGCACATAGTGGCATATATCTATGTAAACATCAAAGAAGGGACAGCCCTACCCACCTACCGCTTAATGGAAGACATATGTATTAAATACATGTATATATGACATATATATCAAAGTTTATGTCCGAACTCCACAAAACAAACCAAAATAGTCCTGGACTTTCATATCAAGGTAGCTTTTCACCATTTTGTCACTGTGCCACTGTCTTGTGTGTCGTATATATGTCAATGTATAAATGTTGTAATGTGTGTAAGGAGTCCATCACTCAATAGGCCATGCCTTTGATGGACTGCCTGTTTAGATTATATTTATAGTATAGAAAAAACCATGAAATAAAGCAACTTTGAACTTGAACTTGAACTTGAACTTGCAACAAGCGTTACTACACCCCACCAACATTTTGATCTCACATTTAGATACAGTCACATCGTCGGAGAACTTATTATTTTCAACACACGTTGAGCATAAGCCCGATAGGGGCATTAAAGTTACGCTAGAAATTCCGACACCAGATTTGGATCATAACAGGGAGAGAGGAACTTTGTTACACGTTAACATACAACTTTACTTCCTATAAAGACCCACATTATCAAGCAGGAAATATGGCGACACCGACATTTCCAGCAGCACACCGCATGGAGGACCCGGGAATGCTATTCCGAGCCTTTAACACCATGACGGCTGATTTAAAAACAAGTTTAGAGGGATTCGCGTTGCCGGCAGAGAATAGAGAGGAACATAGGATCAAAAGGTAAATACTGAGGGATCACGTACGACATATACTCCCTTGTGATGGCCACATACCCGCAGAGGTACGGGAGTAGTTGGAGACCTGCAAGTACGCATTGGATTCAATGGCTCCCAACCAACCCGGCGACCTTGCCTATTTGTTGAGTTGGACCACCAGGGGCCAGCTACATAAAGAGGTAGAGAGTTACTTGGCTACCCGGGACAGAAGCACTGTAACCGGGGATGAGATATATGCACACATTTTGAAGTTCTTCGTATCGGCGAATGAGAGTGAACGATTGAAATGCGAGATAGAACAGATGCATCAGAAGAATGGAGAAAACATCAATACATTCAACAGATAGATAATGCGGACAGCCGCTGTCTTTTCGTATGAGCCTATGTGAAGGCATTGAAAGACGCTCGATTGGCCAGGAGGGTAATAACAAAAGGGAACGACACACTCACTAGAGCCATGAGCTACACGGAGGAACAGGGGGATTTAAACGACTTATTGGATGCAATGCGTCCACGAGAGGACAGAGGGGAAAGTCCCATGGAAGTGGACGCGTTAACATCAGAACAATATGATCGTCTCACAGATGACTAGCAGCAACAATTGATAGAACTAGAAAGTGTATGATAGCCCGGCAGGAGAAGGCCATGCAAAACATATTCAGCATGGTAAAAGGGTTGCAGGAGGAGATGCTTTCAAAATTGACAGGCATGGCAACCGGTGAATCACCAACTAGCGGAGCATCATGGCTACCAAATCCTCAGAAGGAAATTCAATGCTATGGGTGTGGACATACGGGTCACCATAAACGCAAGTGTCCAAATAAGCCGAGAAATCAGCAGAGGACAGGAACAGTTTTTACTTGTTTTAATTGTGGTAAAAAGGGACACATAGAACGTGAATGTAAGGCCAGCAAAGCGCCCAACGACAGCTTGCCGAAACTGCAGCAGAGACCTGTTCAACGTCAACAAAACCGACTGGCTCAACAACAGCAACAACGACAACAGTTCCGACCGGTATTCAAACGTCAGCATGAAGAGGAACCACTGAAGACCAGAAAACAACCCGCCCATCACCATGATCGTACCTTCGAGAACAAGTGTTGGAAATGCGGTGCATCCAGTCACTCAGAGAATGGATGTCCTTACTAACTATAACATTCCTGTCGAAGATATGGAGATCAACATGGTAACTACTTCGGCATGGGGAGCACGCAACACCAGTTGAGAAAATCAGAATAGATTGAATCAAGGTGCATACGAGGACCCAGACGGATTTGTGTTAGCCGGGGAAGGTACCGATGCCTATGGGAACAGATTGAAGACCCATGGAGAAGTGGTTTATGGCGACGGCGGCAATACTCATGATGAGTGCCGCTACCATTACGGGAGCAGCAGCGACGGACATAGACGATCTTACGCCGATGCTGTGGCTGGAAGAAATGGAGGCAGTAGAGCACAGTCATTAAATGGTCGCAGAGAGAACATGCAACTGACCAGTTCCTGGTCCGACTGCTCTTAGACAACACTAAGGGCTGCAACATTGATACCAGTAAGCATAGTATTGATGTTCTTATAGATACTGGTGCCAGTACGTCACTTATTAGAAGTGATATTTGGAAGACCTTGCTAGGTACTAGACCTTTAAAGAGGGCACAGGTTTTGTTAGCCATAAATGATTCCCCTGTGGATGTGTTAGGTGAAACGCAGGTCAAATTTCAAGGCGCTAGACCCATTCCAGTCATAATCGTTAAGAGCATGAGGCATGAGGGATTGATTGGGGCAGATGCATTACACAAGGGTGGGGTGATCATTGACTATGACTAGGCTGAGATGGAGTGGTTTGGACAAAAGTGCAAATTACACTTGCCATATAGGCACCAGGATCACATTGTAGAGGACCAAATTAAAGAAATGTTTGATGCAGGAGTGATTCGACCTTCGTCATCACCCCGGGCATCGCCCATCACACTCATTCCCAAGAAAGATGGAACGACACGGTTTTGTATTGACTATAGACGACTTAATGAGGTAGTACCCTCTGATAACTACCCATTGCCAAACATATCCGATATATTTGATGGAATGCATGGAGCAACTCTGGATATTGGCAGATACCAATGGCCAGTTAAGACATTGAGAAACAGCATTCATGTGTCCTGCAGGACAGTTCAAATGGCTTCGTTTGCCCTTTGGTTTTAGAAACTCAGGAGCTGTTTTTCAGAGAGCCATGAATGCGTTTTTTCAGGGCTATGTTGATAAGTTCATGTATGTGTTTGTGGATGACATAGTTGTATACTCTAGGAACCCTGGAGAGCATGCTCATCATTTGGCGCTTGTAATGGAGAAAATCCGAGCTCATAATCTACAGATCAAGAGGAAGAAGTGTGAATTTGCAATTGAATCGGTAGACTTGCTAGGTTATCACATTTGAGCGAAAGGGATCTCACCTAAAAAACAGAAGGTGAAGATCATTCGCGAAATGGCACCACCACAGAATGTGGCTGGAATCAGAACTATATTAGGTGCTACGAGATATTACAGGTCATGTGTGCCTGGGTACGCCATAATAGCTCAGACCTTTGATAGATCTGACAAAGAAATACCGATGATTCAAATGGGGAAGGGAGCAGCAGGTGGTGTTTGACAAGTTGAAAAACTTGCTATGCAGTGAAACTGTATTAGCCTATCCTGATCTGTCTAAGCCCTATCATTTGTATACTGATGCTTCTTCCTATGCAATAGGTGCACTATTGGTCCACGAGGGTGACCATGGCATGGAGTGAGTGATACAGTATGTAAGCAGCATGCTCAAGGATATCCAGCTTAACTGGCCGGTTATTGGGAAGGAGGCTTATGCTGTAGTCTTGCTCTTAAGAAATTGCGACCCTATCTGTTTGGAGCCGAATTCACTGTGTTTACCGATCACAAACCTCTTAAGAATTTGTTTGTTGGAGAGGTAAGGAACACAAAAGTTCAACATTGGTCAGTGTTGATTGCCGAGTATGGATGGCAGATTGAGTATATTAAAGGGGCTCATAATGTCCGAGCCGATATGCTATCACATTTGAGACATCCTCGGGATGGCACCACATTTGACACCGGCGATTACATAATTCCAGAGGTAGAGGATGGGGTCTTGCCATATATTCCTCTATGGGTGTATGGAATCCCGTACAAGGAATTATATGAAGAACAGCTTAGTGATTTTCCGAGGTGTTTATGGATGCCCCAGACGACTATGCCATGCACAATGGAGTGCTATACTGCACATGTGCTCCATCGGCATTGGATGCGGAGTATTCTCGGCTTGTATTACCTTCCTTATATCATAACCGAGTACTGGAGGAAACCTATCGTCGTGCGGGACACCAAGGCTTGCAGAAGACTTTGAGTCTTATCCGTGATTCATTCCTGTGGAAATCTCTAAGGAGAGATGTTATTGAGATGTTGGCTCGATGCGCAACGTGTCAGGTACATCAACCCATAACCACCCATCCTAGTATACAGAAATGCCAATGGCTAAATACCTTTGTCAGATTATTGTGATGGATCTAGTTGGACCATTCATCGAGTCGCCTAAGGTACGGTACACGGCATGAAGTCCTTGAGGTTTTGATAACAAGGGGGCGAGTTCAATGAAAGAGAGTTGAAGGACTTGTACAGGGAGTATGGAATAGATCGTCGTCGGACCAGTCCTTATCATCCTCAAATGAATTGGTAAGACTTAGCGATTCAGTCATACCCTTAAGGAATTAGTACAGAAGGGTGTGAATAATCAAATTAGGGCTTGGGAGAATGAGTTGGGGGATGCTCTAATGGCTTACCGCAATACTCGTCATGCCATGACTGGTTACGCACCATTCTACCTTACTTATGGTAGATGCGGTAGATTGCACCATGGCTATGCCCCTGGATGGTTTCCAGGATCTGGGTGATCGACTTACCAGTCTGAATAATGCTCTGATCTGTGCCCGCACGGCAATGGAACTATCTCATGAGCATCATCGCCAGGCGATCTATAAACGATCGAATGCTGCCGACTTCAAGGTAGGCGATTGTGTAGTGGTTGTGGCAAATGAAGCTATGAAGCTTATGTCACGTAATGGCGCATATATGACACCAGAGATCTGGTAAGACCTGAGTTCTCAACATATCCAAGCTCAGAATTGTCGATTCTGAAATGTGCTGGGATAAGGTTCAAGAACGTCCAATTAGGAAACCTGGTAAGGGTATCACTGCTAGCCATCCTTTGATAGAAAAATCTGTTGTAGAGAAATTGGTGGAGTTCCGTAAAGAACCACCTAGTACCTCAGAACAGGTACATCCCTTTGGACCTTATAAGGAGGTACCCATTGGACCAGAAATAGCTATGCAGGTGGAGTGTGAACTGGGGCGAAGGACTCCCGAACAAGGATCATTAACAGATGATGATGAAATGGGAGAGTCCATTATGACTGATGGTGACGCATCTATGATTGATTCAAGGTAATTACCGGGCTGGTCGTATTTTTGGCCAGCGTTCAAAATCTGCCTATAATTTACGCAAGCGTCCGCATAAACCCGACTATTTTAGTTCACGGAGGAAAATTCCGTGCATAGGCGTGATTAAAGGTCATATTTAGAGAAATCCCTTTTATGTACAATTTTGCAAGTATTTAAGGCATTCTTGTATACTAATTAATAACAAACCAGCTGTATGTGTCTAACATTCACCAAATAGATAATATTAAGCCGCGAAGTCGGCATATGATTGAATACACGGAATTACGTGATGACTTACCTCCCTTGATTTTGAGCTCTTCAGCGTCAATAATGACGTAATAGTGGAACAAGCTATTATACAGCTACGTTCAACTTCAGCAGGAAATAAGTACAGTTTGGTTGCATTTTCCCGATCAGGCAAAGATAAAAATAGCTTTTTCATGTCTTATGCCAATAAAAATAATAGAAAGTTATTTGTTGATTGATTTTAACCCTAAATAAACAACTGACCAGAGAGTCTAATGCGCGCTAGTGGAATGACAGTTTTTGTAGCTGAATTAAATACATGTGCATACATAAAACAGACACACGTAGGTCAGCTAGATCTCTCTTATCTGTCTAAAACAAAAATTGTGTGAGATCTTAAGGCATTTTCTTTAATTATGACATTTTTGCTGCGGCTACCTAGGTTACATGGTTTAGGCCTAGAGGGTGTGTGCGTAGTTAGAATCACGCCAAAACGGCACCAGCTACGAAAAACCAATGCGGCAGATTTTTCTCGGTTTTATGTTTCCAGGCATGTTTGAGAACACGATTGCTTCAATGGCGATTTTGCCTCGATAGAACTGTGCCTGAACAAAATTAGCCTGTAAATGACAAGATAATTTAATGTACAACTGTGTGAGTTTTTAAAGCTTAGCATAACCATATCATAACGAGACCAACTGTGTGTAGGTTTTATCAGACACCCTTCTGGTTTTACCTAACATGCATAGGCCTGTGTTACTAGAAAGATTACAGTTGAATATGTGAAGAAAAATTATCGATATTACATTACCGTAGCAATGGTTGGATGGTGGGGTGGGGTGGGGCGGGGTGGGGGTGGGAAGTGTAAGGGGGGGGGCGCCAGTTGTGGAATCGAGGGGCCTGCATATTTTCACGTTGATGCAAAGCATATTATTTTGAGAAAGTACCACTGGGCTTATTGAAAATCACCACCGGGCGATACAACAAGCATTCCGTGTGATGGAAGCACATAAATAGTAGCAGATGAACGAATTTATAGGAAGACTGGCATATCGGTTATCGATCATCCCTCTTTCAATTCATGCGGACGTCAATGAAAGCTTATAGTAAACAAACAATTTTGACAGTCTTCGACGCGTAAGATATCCAACGTAAATGTGTGCACTCTTAATAAACGTAGTCCTATCTAAATATGACAATTTAGTTCATCTTACCCACCTGTCATAAATTATCATTGTCACGCTTTTTGCGCACTCATATATGTGCGTTTTCAGTATACGCGACAATTGTACACACTCAGGGCCAGATTAATTTTTTTAATCATAAGTTTTGCAACTGAATGCAGTGTTATTTGCTTGTTCAAGTAGGTTAATCACGTAGCCTATGAGAAGTCCAACACCTACCGCACCCCCACCCCTCCCCTACCACCACCTTGGTGTGTGTGTGTGTGTGTGTGTGTGTGTGTGTGTGTGTGTGCACGCTTACGTGCTTGCATGTATGTGGTGGGTGGGTGGGGTGTCGGGGTGGGTGGGGGATGTGGCGGGGATAGAGATACATCTGGAAAATCATAACAGATTCTGCTGAATTATGGGCGCAGTTTGGATACAAAATAGATATGTTGTTTATCAAATGGAATGCAGAAAATGCCTTCGCATAGCATCAGAATTTTCAGGGAGAAGAACCAGCCCACCCATATCTCCCCAAACGGCCATTTGGAGGGGACACGCCCTCACTCACAGACCCACTCCAATATTGGACTAACTCAATAATAAAATCCTAGATCTGCACTTGACGGCCATCCTACCAATACTGGATGTAGCAAGATACAGTGTCGTAAAAATACAGTATCTACAGAATCACACTGAGATTTTTTCTCGAAGCAGATCTCATCTAAAATGGAGGTTTTCGTGACAGAAATATTCATATTTAAATATGGCATCGGCGCTATTATAGACTTCTGACTAATGTCTATCGGGAATATCATTGAGATTATTGCCTATTTCAAAATTCATTGCTAAATACAATAGAATGAAAAAGTTACCCTGGTTAAATAGTGTTTCCTGTATTAGTTTTGCTGAGTGGTTGTTCCACTATGACGTCACAGCCGCTTGGAATTCAAGGGAGGTAATTCATGACGCGATATTCTAACGCTATGTACTTTAGTGGCAATAAATGTAAAAATATGCCATGTATTAGCAGATTGATAAGAACTACATGATATGGAATGACTGGATATATTATAACGTCTTAAAATACACTCTCCATATATGACCTTTAATCATCCGATGTCTGATGCACAATTTCTCTGTTATATAACCTCAGTCATTGATCATCATAACTCACTTACCGGTTGTTAGCCGAACCATCATCACGCGTTTATTTCTAAAATAGTCTTACTGTATATAACTATATTTATTTTATTAGAAGTAGCTTCAATAGTTTTCATTCCATATAGTGTTGGTAGAATAACATAACCCAACAATCAGAAAGTCAGGAATGGAGTACTAATTACCCGACATGTTCCCATTTCTGTAATCCGTGCTGAATTGACAATAGTCATATCAAATACCGCTCCTCGTTTACCAGTTAATTTCAACAGTAAAATTGAATTTATTTATAGTGTTATTCATATAGCTAAAAATAAGAATATGATATCCCGTCATGACGTAGTTAGTTTATCGGGTCGATTGCTACGTATTAAACGACTAACTGTCAGACACTTAGTGTCTGATGACACACTGTCCAGACAACGACGTGCTCTACTGAATTTCGTAGGCGATATCGCCTCCTCTTTATTTGGTGTGGCTCCGTCTGGAGACATAGAACAGATGAAAGAAAGCGTTAGAACATCCATGACGAAGGTCAATAAGATAATACATTATACCAATGAACTGACGTTGCACGTTTGACATTTATACACTGAAGTCAGTGTAAGCTGGAATAGGATTAACGACCCGACCGACGCACTTTAGAATGTTACTGAAGTCGTGGATGAATTAATAAAGCGTACACAGACGTGGAAAAGGAACATATTCACGTTGATAAGAATTGGACGGGCGATTGACTCTTTAGAAGGTGTGGCCTATGAGTATCGTCATCTAGCAATGATGTTTCACCGACGTACCGCTTCTTTAGAATTAGGATGGTTGACTGAAGAGTTGTTTAGTCCGAAGGACATAGTAGACATATCTAGACAAGTTAGCGCAGGAGTTAAATTGATTGAACCATTTCAGTGGTATTACCACAACGTAGTTGTTTGGCCCTTATGGAAAGATCCAATGGCTTTACATTTTATGGCTGCTTTACCTTTAGTTGACGATGGTAGTTTTGTAGAGCATGATATTCAATCATGGCTGGTTCCCTTAGATGCTCCAGGCCACTTCTTGCAAGTTAAGTTGTCTGCCATCAGTATCGAACTCGACACTCATACGGGTTGGTATTTTACACCAGCTAGGTGTCGTGGTGATAACCCACATGTGTGTGAGGGAAATTTGCAGATTGATTCGACTCATTTATCCTGCATTGTGAGTATTCTAACCAATACTACCGACCCCAATTGCAAAATCGAGTTGTCTCAGTCTAATGATACCAGCAGTAAATTGTTTAAGGGTCAGTATACTGGAATAGTGTTACAGACTTTTGTGGCGAAGGTAAAGATGCAGGAATGCACTGTACAGGTAAGGGAACTGTGGAACATGTTTTGTTACATGGGATAAATGTGTTAAACCCCACCAAATGCGCTTATAATGGATCTGATTGACATTACAGACCTATCGAAGCCTATGAACATAGATATGCAATGGTCATGCCGACCCTGAATATGTAAACCATAGAAATATCGGATGTATTGAACCAGTCACAGATAGTTCAACACCTTAAACATGTCAAATGGGAACATTTGCGGAAGGTCTAAATGGTCAGTTTGGCACCTTTATCTGAAATAGACATCGAGGCAACCGGTATCAATGAAGTGGGTCGAGACTCAATCATCATTATTGTACTTTGTATCTGTATTATCATGTTTATTATATTATTTATTTCATATCGATGTGATGTCTTGGCGATACTCAGCCGATGCTGCATCAATGCTATCACCAAGAGGGAGAAACCAGGGCTGAAGCGGGACCATGTTCTCACTTTGTCTGAGGGAGGCCTACCCCAGCAAAGTGATTATGGGTCAATGGGGGTGGACGGATACATCAAATGTGGGTTAGTTCTGTCAACGGCTCTGATAAAAGGAGTCCTGCGGATCCCGGGAATGTCCCCGTTATATCATAGTATCCGGCCGATGCACGAGGTATCTGCCTAATACTGAATACTATTGTACTATTTGTGTACCAGTTGTATTGTTCATCTTTTTGTGCTTGTACAGTGGCATTAGATTATCTTTTATGTACAGTTTTCCGTCAATGGTTCCACTGTGCCAGTTACTTAATTTTAGTTTAATGTACAGCGATTCATTGTGCTATTTTAATTGTTTTGTTTGTCATATTCGATTGTTGTGTTTATTATATTTAATTATAAAGACGAATGTGATGTTTCCTTGGGAGTGAACCATGTTGTAATCCAAGTGAAGCCATGTTCATGGCCCGCATACATGCAGCATGATGTAATCGGCCACGACCCATGCTCATGTATGGTTATACCACACAGATCACCACGGATAATGTATAGTGTCTATTTATATTATGGTTTACAATATAATTGCTTGGTCTTGTCATGATTTTGACTGTATTAATCGAAATATTTATTTTTTATATGACGCTATATACAGCATGCGTGTGGGTTGTTTAATATTGTTTGGCTGATTTGTGTGTGTTATTTAAGGGCCAGTGGCTTGTTGTTATATCATTTTCATCCTGTATCTTATTTCGGTTTGAGATGACACCACATTGTTGTCTGGTAGTGTGTTTAGTGCTGTTGATGGAACACAGCGAGTTAAATGAACTGGTCATTTAACTTTGGTTGGTGGGCATATGTGAATATGGGATTTAAGGACTGGCTACCTTAAGACCCGTCGAGACCCTTGAGAATCTTTTGAGACTCTTACGAATATTTGCTTATGACCGTTGACCCTGTGTGCTTGACATCGCATTTGACCGTGTGTAAATACGTCATCTCATTCATGAATATTCACAAGCATATTTGTAATATAATTGGCAATGTGCGCCACTAAGTACTGGTCGCATTGGATAGTCACTGATTAAAGTGTTTATGTATGAAATTAGGTTAGTCATCAACAATTGCATAATAGCAGGCAATGCTGTGTTTTAATGCGTGCGTTATGATGACTGTTTACGAGTTATGAAGAACCATTTCATGAACTGAATAGGTGATGGCATGATATTATTACAGCAATAGAAAGTAGCTTACCGTGAGCTGTTGCTCGATGCTGTTGCTATATAACAGCTTCTCACATGTTGTACATTATTTTGTACCAGTATTTTGTTTGAATTAAATCCATCCTTAGAACGATAGCGATTTTGGTCGCTGTGACCAAGAACCGTATATAAACTAAATAAGCATTATGCTAGTATGGCACCAATGCTGATGCTGTGAAATAAGACCACCATCTTTAGGAAGGGTTAAGTCTAAAATACGGAATAAAGCACTGTGCGCCAAGGCATTGATAGATTAGATACGAGAATGTCTTAAGGATGTTTCCTCGGTATATGATGTATCAATATCTTGCAGAGCGAAGCTGTAAAAGATTATTTTGAGAATCAAACATAGTATTTGGCTGGCTGTGGTAGCAGGCTCAATAAAACCAGTTCTGTTTCTTGTAATTTATTGAGATGACGAATTCTGGCAAACACTACTGAAATATTAAGGGATTTCTATGACCACGTTTAATTGCACTTGACGGGTCAGGGATCCGATTGCGGTGTGGCTTGATGGAGGAGGACTGTTGGCACCTGTGTCTAAATACACTTATGCATCACCACAAGGCAATCATAGTGATTCAGAATTAAAGTTATCAGCAGTGCTGTCACAACAAAACATAATTCGAAGAATACTAAAATATGACTGGCATGCTCGATTGATGGGCCTGTCAAACAATACGTGCTTGGGAAAAGCCGTCAATCTTCGCCACTTTCAAGCTGGTTAGAACCGCTTTAGTCCGATCGATTTGGAGGCGTGGGCGACGAATCAAATCACTGGAACAGTTGGGAATCACAGAGGAAGGCCTGTTTGACCTCATTATAAGGTATCACACGCCTACTCTGTTTGGGTCATATATAATACCTGTGCACCAGGTATGTGCACTCATTCTTAGCATCTCGATTCCTTGCCGAATGCAACATCAGTTTACTTTGCTAGAAATGGTATAAGTCTAAATTGGAGAATGTGTGTAAGCCTGCAATACGGCTATAGATATCATTGTTAGTTTAAAAAGTTAATACAAGTTATCGTTTTTACATTTAAAGTTTGCAGTCATTCTGGTTATTTGTTTGAGTAGATTCCAGAAAGGAATAACCTTTCCGAATTCATACGTTAGATTTAGGTAGAAAAATCTTCAATATGACTGCATATATCAAGCGGATGCATCACAATCCTACTGAGGTCATGAGGTCAAAGTTCGAGGTCACTGTAACACTCTATTCTATGGTTTAGCTCAACTTATTGACTTATATTTCAGCATTTGTTCAGCATTCTTGAACTAAACTTAGTCATATGTTTACCTATATCAAGCGGATATCCAGCAATACATTGTTAAAATAGCCTTCTCTTGGCCTGCAAATGCATCGGCATTCAATAAGCAAATACTTATTTATATTCCTGACCGGATTTAGCGAACAAAGGGTTAAAAAAGGTTTTGGATTTCATCCCCAGCGTACCAATTAAATTGAAATACTGGCATTATTTCGCGCAATGTTTGTATTCAAATTAGGAATACGTCCAGATTAGACAATAAACATAGTTTATCTTGAAATTAATATGCAGTCTGAGTAACAGTCGGCCTGGCTACTGTGACTAATAATACCGACTGATAGGGCAGGTTACTGGGCCGGTACATGTCCAATACCGGTCCAACGCAGTAAGCTGCGTTATCAGCGGTGTTTGTGTTCCATTAATGTAGTCCATTATAGTGTTCATAGCATCACAACTTTCTGGCGCTGATTCGACCATTAAAAACAATACAAGTCCACGAAGCATAAGCCAATCTTTGATCAGTGAGATGTACCATTAACACCCGATGTATTTTGTGTTTTATTAAGCCCTCTTGTCATGTGTCAAATGATATCTTTAAATCAGTAATAGTTAATCAGGTAAATCCGAGGGGTGGGTGCGTGGTGGTGGTGGGGGTGGCGGGGCGTGGGTGTAGGTGGCGTAGTGGTTATGGAGTGTTATAGTTTGTAGGGATGGGATGGGGTGCGGGGGTGAGGGCTTGGTTGGGGATTTGTTATTCCAATTCTAACATTTCAAAAGTAGTCTAGGGTAAGTTCTCTAGGTCAGCAAAATGGGCACTGACTTAGATTTAGATTTTCTTGGCCAAGGCCGCATCTACAGTGCTGTTTGAAATATGCATTTGCAAGCAAACAGAAGGCTATCGTTGTAAATTTCAGTGATACATTTATTTTTAAAAATATCATTCTCTTAATAATTAAACATTTAATGATGGCGGAAGACTCCGAATGAACTGCCTGGGGGTTTCTTGGCTCCATCTTCTCAGACTGCTATTATAACTGACAAAAATAGATGGAGCATTCCTTTAAGCGTTCGCCTTGCTCGCCGTTCAATATAAAAATGAACTGTACAAATGTTAAAATCATCCATAAAGTAGCATTATTATCATATTACTGTGAATTCAATTTATATTTTATTAACAAAATGTACTTAAGTTATTTCTCCTTGTCGCCTTTGTCTCCATTGCTATCGTCGTTTGTCATGATCGTCGTAGTCTTTGATATTGTCTGCTTCGTCATCATCACCATAGTCGTGAGTGGCATCTTTGATATCTTTGTAGTCTTTATAATCATTGTTGTCTTGGTCGTCGTCATAAATTTCTCGTCAACGCTTTCTTTGACATCTTTGTTGACGTCGTCTTTGTCGCCATCACCATTTTTTCGTAGTAGTCTTTGTTGTCGTTGTCTTTGTCTTCGTCTTCTTTGTCACCATCTTTCTTTTGTCTTTGTCTTTGTATGTATCGTCTTTGTCATCTGTACCGTCTTTGTTGTCTTTGCTTAGCTCTTTATTAGCATTGTCTTCATCTTTGCCGTCTTTGTCATCTTTAAATCTGTCCTCGTCTTTGCCATTGGCATCGTCTTTATCGGCGTCATCTTTGTCATCTTTGCCCTCGTCGTCCTCACATTTGTTCTCATCATTGTGCCATCTTTGTTGTCGCTGTCTTTGTCATCATTGTCATGGCCATATTTGTCTTCATCATCGTCATCTTTTGGTTTGTCTTTGCCCTACTCTTTGTCTTTGTCATCAGTGTCATCATCATCGACGTTGATGCCGCCTTGATATCAATGTCTGTTAATAAGTGTGAAAGTAGGTACATTTATGTAATTCTTAATGTGCGCACGCTGAAAGCCAAGCAAACATGGCCTAATTGAATTTCCTTGTAGAAGAACGGGTGTATACGACAATGTTTACTCTGTGACGATTTGCTAAGTAAATCCTGAAAAAGGTGTAAATGGATAAGAGCGTGTATCAGGACATTTGCACCAAGTTACACGAATACTTCATGATGGCATTTATGACATGATATTGCATAATCGGAGAAAGAAATCTATGAGGGGCTTGCATGGGTACTGATATAAATGTGTCTCACTAACTATCTGAAATCGAAAAGGATAGGGGAAAAATCGTTTACAATTTAGCGAAAAAAGTTGCGGAACAAGAGCCGACCGGTGTAGAAATAGATTGGGCCAGCATTTGATTTTGCCGGGTGGACCCTTTCATCGGTAGTTCCGGTCTGCATTTTGTTAGCGAATTATTTAATTTAATTGGTTATATGTTATATACGGTTTCACTTTAGAAGCATATTCGTGCCCACGGTTGGTTGGAACCGCTTATATGCTATTCACAAGCTTATCTTTGGACCTGGTTGTCCTAATTTGGTTTTGTGAAATCTAAGTTAAAATCCCTGCCACAGATGACGCTCATAAAGGGTTCGGGCAGCCTGAGCCCTGAGAGATACTGGCTACACACATGCACCACTCACTCAATTTACAGAACTCTGAATGACGCTCCATCGAGACTTACTAGGGCAAAGCCGAGGCAATTCAGGAATGGTTCACATACCACGATGATAAGCCCCTGCACCCGTTCTCAGGAGGGCCCATGCCATTACCAACACCAATTAAAATGCCGGAAGTTAAGAAGACACTCAAAGCCCTGAAAAATAGACGTACATCTTGCCCTGGTGCCATGAGCAATGAACTAATCAAATACGCAAGTGATATTACCTCCAAACCGATCACACATCAAATCAATTCAGCTTTTGTGCACTACTTTCCCATCGATGCTGGGTGCCAATGCGTCCTTTATTATGCTACCCAAGAAGCCACCGGACCCCAGCCAATCTGCTTCCCATTTCACTCAACAACAACATACCAAAAATCCTATCCAATGTTAATCTATGGCGCATCTGAGACAAGATCGATGACTGCGCTGGATCATATTAACGTGACTTTAAATGCGGACTCAGCTGCGCAGACATTGTATGGGCTCAACGCATGCTTGCGACAGTAGTCCTGTCTAAACATTGGGATTTCCACAAAATGGGAATTACCATGTCATGGGCCTTCGACACAAGTACACGTTCAGGGATCCTAGATGTACTATGCTAGGCCAGTTGTAATGAAGATGAGCTACACCTAGCGAGACTACTACTTGCAGGCACCAATCTGGGAGTACGAGTCAAGTCAGTGAAGTCTGCAGATTGTGAGATATCAATCGGCTCCCCACAGGAAGATGGTCTATCCGGTGTGCTTTTCATATGATTCCTTGATTCTGCATTTGAAATCTACATTTGATACTGGGTATGCCGTTAGACATGGAATATGTCAACGAAGTGGACTTCATAGGCGGAGAAAAGAATCGCCTTGACGAATTACTCCCGATAGCTTCAAGCAAACTAAAAAGCGATACTCCCTTTATGAATGAATCCAAAACAGAGTTCTCCCGCAGAGACCCATTGACAAGGCTTGGAAGTGATATAACTAAAGAAGCTGAGGATCAAATGTGTGGGGTGAACGATTGAGGAAAAGTAAAATCCTTGCCTCGCTGCTCTGCAGTACTGCTGACATTGCAGCACGTTGCATCATGGGGAACATAGCATACATTTACAGTCCTTATGGATTCGTAGATCAAAGATGCCCTTGACCAAAAAGACTACGTCTATATAACGCAACCAACGTATGCTGAATAACTGTAACAGCTGGCAGCTCCAAGGGCATCTCTAGACAAACTTGATGGCTGCTACCGCAAACATCTCGGCGCCATCACTGGACACCGATAGTCAGACAGCATAATTTCCAACTATGCAGTAACAAGAAGTGTAATGCATCGTCGCTGTTCGTTAAGGTCGTGCGGCAAAGATGACCCATGCTCGGGCCTGTGCTAAGGATGCCAAAAGGCACACCAGCGCGGAGAGCTCCCTACAGGGAGCAAGCAATTATAAAGCCAGGAGAGTACGTCATTGCATAAATCTGTTAAGCGTGCTGCGTGGTGACCTCAAGCGAGCAGGACTCGGTACACTCAAATAAAGAAAGGACCTGAGGAAACCAAAGATTTCTGCTGAGGGGACCATACAGTGGTCAAAACCGAAGAAGGACTGATTAGAACTGTATGATGTTTCTACTACTAAATTCGCAGAATACAGTAATTATCTTTACATAAGTTGTATTACAAATTTTAAAGGACTCTGTAGATTTGAGCCGGTGTTGCAACCGGCTCGTAGAGATCGTCTGATTGTTATATCCGAAGTTTATGGAATACAGCGTCCAGAGGTAAGACCCTCTGAACTAATAGAGAGCTGGCACGGCCATCTTCCCATTGTTGAGACAGTATGCGTACAGTTTAAATGAGTTGATTACCATCAGATTCTGTCTTGCCAGCATATTTCAATAAAAACACGTGTTAAAAATAATTATGTCTGGTATTGGAGCTGAAGACGTCTTCTCGTGACCGTAGGTGCTCAAACAAATATCTTTCTGTATATCTGCCGGTCTTGTACCCAATTGACCACTATCCAAAGGACACCGTTTATCCTCGTCTGGTAGTACGATTTGGCAGACTCTGTAACCACAAACCGCTAAAACGATCATACGTGTGTTTATATATAGATGTTTGCGAACTATCCCGCAATTCATGAATCCAGTTTTAGCTATGCACCGCCAATCTTTAGCTAAGCTCCATCCACGATAGCCCATGTTGGGATCGATATATCCCTGCACTCTCTGAATCTCAATTTCCAAAAAGACATAAACGTAATCTGTTGAATATTATGAAACTGATTTGACTGGGCGTTGCTATTGCCTATGTTCAACAGCATGTTTATTAAATAGTAAAGGTATACAATTCGTACAACCTGACGGACTAAAAAACATTACGACTGACTAAATCGACCCATTCATGACGTAACTGATTATGACGTCATCCTACACGCCACGTATTCATCGTGACGTCACATGATTGACTGAGAACCTGTGTTCGCTCATTATATTGGAGGTCAAGTGAAGTCTGGCTGGACCCTGATTTGTAATATAATGACTTTGTTGACGAACTATTTCGACCTGTCTCTTTGTCTGACTCAGTGGCTGGTTTATCTGCGTATTCTCACCAATATATCCTGAATGCAAAACGGTAAAATCGGCACATTATGGCAGATCCAATTATATGTCTCTTGCGGCTTGCTAGAAATTACTTGAAATTCATGGCAAAAGGTCAAATATCTAGGTCACATGGCCACTATACATTATGGGCCGCAGTTCTGGAATAAAAGAAGGTAGAATCACACCAAACCTACTACTACTAAACTACTACTACTACTACTACTACTACTACTACTACTACTACTACTACTACTACTACTACTACTACTACGACTACTTCTACTACTACTACTACTACTACTACTACTACTACTACTACTACTACTACTACTACTACTACTACTACTACTACTACTACTACTACTACTACTACTACTACTACTACTACTACTACTACTTCTACTACTACTATTACTGCTACTACGACTACTACTACCACTACTAACAAATATAATAAAATGAATTTGTATATGTCAAAGTTGAACATTTTGAAACCAATTTGATTAAAAGCTGATGCTGCCTATTCAACAACTTGCGCATAGGCTTATCATGACGAGCTATAGGGATTACAATGTACATAGTGCGATAATAGTTTTTATTTGGATGCCCACTATTTTTCTGAGGCCTAACGCTGTATCCCAATCAGCATTGGCCTTAGTCCAGCTCGGAGTGCAATCTTATTAATTATCCAATGACACCCACCTGCGTATACAATCATGCACTCTCCACGCAATGTGATAATCATGCGTAGAGATCAGCTGTCACATTATCAATTCTCGAAAGGAATATTAAGTCGACATTATTATATAAGAGTCGGGAATAATATTATCGAATGGCTTGGGCTTACTACCTCTCTCCACTGTCAAGAACAGACTTAATTGCCGTATGGTATGCCAATGAAATAATGGAGCTACTTTGGCCAAATTATGTTACTTGGGCTACTTAGTCAGAACCTGTTTCCAAAATTGTGTTTATACCTTTTTAATTGTATACCTATATTTTCTTCTCGTGTTAGCATGCTTTAGCTCCAGCTAAATTTCTTGATTTGCAAAAGAGATATTTGCGCAATCCCGCTGGCGGCCATTTTTGAAACCATCATTAAGCACATGGTTTTCATCGCATACACACTTTCCATTTGTTAGCAATGATAAGAATAAGACTCATGCATAGAATCTATGCAACTTTAGGTCGCCCATCATAGATTCCCAAAATAGTAAAAGGATTTGCAAATTTCAAAACATCTTATTATTGAACTGGACAATCCGATATAATAATATGAGTGTCTCTACTGTGGCTACTGTGGCACCATGGTCATTGATGTAGAAGATGGTTCCAGCTATGATAATGATTCGAGTCCATTTTACGTAGTGATACAGACCTTGAACTCTCAGATCAAGAACCACTGAGAGCATTCTGACAATGTAGGCGAAGAAAACTACCTGCTAATTGCATACACACTTAAGGAACCAACAAAGAACTATAGCGGCAAAGTTGAACAGGTTACTGACGAGTCCTACTATATGATATTCATGAGATGGCATCGGGAATCTGACAGAAAATGTGTCTTCCCAGAAGGTCCGGACAAAGACACCATGACCAAGAACCAAATGCGCAATAAACTCGATCAACCTACTATAAGAAGACACATTCACGAATTTGCAATGAATTTTACCGGACTCAATGTCCAATAAGAATTTCTTTTCGGTATTTCATCGGTACATATAATTTCTGTGCCTGTCTCTATCAGTGCAGCATGATATCAGTACAAGCAATATTGGATTCTGTAATTCAACCATGATGCACCTGGTGATGGTATATGATTTTAAGTTTCCTTTGAATGTTAGTTTTAGGTGTCACACGAGAAATTTGTGACTAATTCATTAAAATGTCAAGTACATTACTGTAAGCTCTGGCTACATTGGCCACATGATGGACCATGTGTTGCTAACGCACCATTAAAATAACAAATACTGATACATTACATGCAGCCTAATGCCTTCACATTTCTGGTCGTTACAATGGGGATTTTACAACCCATAACATGGCCAATGTAGTCATATTAGTGTTGTTTCTTTGACCAATCACTGGCTAGAATTATATACCAAAGTGGACCCGAGATGGAGTTACTTTGACCACCAACTAAGATAAAACACCTACAGATTAACATGGCCTACGCCCAATTTGAACTGGGCATGTATACTATGACATACTATCTCTATTGACAAGATATACAATTTGGATTAGCTCAGTATGGGTTTGCAGACAATAACAAACCATTCTTTAAATGCCCACCGTAACCCCGGTTTTACGGTACCTATTTATGAAATGCTATTTAACATCGTATTTAACACGGCGCACATACACGAGTCGTGGGCAATTGGCAAACTAATCCAATCTATAAACAAAACAAAGATGATCCAACAAACCCGAGTATTTACAGGCCAATACTTGTATTCGCCTCTCTCGGGAAATTATTCCCATCAATTCTCAATGATAGGTTAAAGAAATATGCGGAGCTCCAGCGGAATTCAGGAATCCATGGATAATATATTTTCATTTTGTAAAATAATAAACGTAATTAATTTTCATAAAAAGCATTATTTTGCTGTTTTATCTACTTCAAACACGCATTTGACAGGGTTAGTCGAATAGGATTATGACGAACTTCGATCAAGGAAACCATCAGCGGGACATGTTATTTTGTGATTAAGAGTATTTACATTTGCAACACGCAATAATATAGATTCTGCAATTTTCCCCTGTGCAACTGGAGTGAGACATGGAGGAAACTTATCCCATTTTTACCAGCTACAGTGGACGCAAGGGTATATGCGAGTATGGAGTGCTTCTTTTTCTTCTTCTTGTTCTTGTTCTCGTTCCTCTTCTACTTCTTCTTGTTCTTACTCTTCTTCTTGTTCCTCATCCCCTTCTTCTTCATATTCTCCTTCTTCGTCTTCTTCTTGTTCTTAAGCCATGTTTAATAACTCTGGTTCTACAGTGTGGTGGGGGATCGTCTCCAAATTTGGGTGGAAGCCAGTTCATGTTGTCTCGATTACATATGTCGATTTTGGTGTCTGAAACCCAATAATAACCGCTTTTAGTAACAGTTTACAAAATAGATATCGCTACGCTTTCTTCAATAACTCTGGTACAATCTTCTCCAAACTTGGAAAGAAGATTGCCCATGTGGTCCCAAACACGCAAGCCAATTTTATAGCCAACTTTAATGGAGCGATCTTTTCCGAACTTGAGTTGATGTGTGTCTGTGGGGTCCCGAAGACATATGCCAATTTTACGGTAAAAAATAAACCCAGCGGTGTACATAATGAGCATGCCTAAAGGTTAGCAAGCACTTCAGTCAAGCGATGATACGGATAGATAGATAGATGGATAGATGGATAGATAGGTGGGTGGGGGTGGGGGTGGGTGGGGGTGGGGGGGGGGGGTGGATGGATGGATGGATGGATGGATGGATGGATGGATAGATAGATAGATAGATAGATAGAGAGTTTATTGCAAACATCCAACATAAGGATACGGCAATACAAGTACAATCGTATAAATAAATAAGATATATGAAACAACTATAGGCCCTATATAAATTAATAAACACTACCTAATTAAATATATACATATTGTACAAAGCAATAGGCAAATCGCGTCCACAACCGGATTAACTACTGCAAACAATTGATCCACATCAAGTTATGCGCCGGACATTTGCAGCCCCGCCCATATTCTGAGCGTGTTTGGATCGATTTATGTACTTTGAACCTTGACGTCACAGGATCCCCTTTTTTAAAGGTATAAGATGATAACATAGAAGGATTGCACAAGTGCTCCTGGTAACATTCCTGACTTTATAACAAGACAGGCAAGTAACAAGTCTAGTGTTGTCCGTCGGTTCGCATCCTCGTAATATTTGAAAATTACATATTTCGAAAAGGCAGTACCTAAGTAGCAAACAACACCCTCGCTATATTTTACTTCCTGTCAGATTTGCTTAGCCGTTTAGTGACAAAGGCGGTCAAAACGGCTTCTGCCACCAGCAACTCAAGTTTGGTCAATATACTTTCAATAGTACTTGAGTTGTTCCGCCATAAAATCCTTCCTTTTCGATCCTTGATCATTGCCGTTTTGGTGACAAGTTGGATATCATTCTTTGGAACCAAACGCCAACCTCCCATCCAAGGTAACGATCTTTTAAGTAGGCTATATATAACCAGAGTTCTCGCAATGCAGACGCGCATGCGCACGCATGCACGTACGCACGCGTGCGCAGCCATGGCTGTAAACATGTCTCCCGACACTGCGTGGTGGGACAGATAACTACAAAAACTCAATTGCAGCAGTCAGACACTTAGTCACTTACAATCGTGCTATACGCGGAAAGATTGTGGCACCTTAATGTATGTGGTTGATTAGTGAATTAGTAAGCATTCAAATGGGAAGTGGTCTCTCAAGCAGCTTTTACTGTATATCAAGATTGAAATTGCCATGCTTGATGCGTCAATCAAGCTACCCAAAATCCCATTCCCAGAGTATAAATCTATCAATCTGACGTCATATGACGCCATAATCAACTAAGCAACGTATAGGATGACGCCATAATTATTACGTCATACATGATTTTGTATGGTCCGTTTTTAACTCTTAATAGTCCGACAGGTTGTACGAATTGCATGTCTCTACTATTAAAAAAATATGCTGTTGAATTATTTGATTGGACGCTATTGCTATTAGACACCAACAACTGTTAGTCATATCGTTTGCAAATAGCCAGCATATCCAGGGTTAAACGCACTGGAAAATGTAGTCTGCAGAGATTTAGCAGGAAAAATGTTAATGACCTAGCTCTATTTGCTGATGGTTTCCTGGTGATCCACAAAGTGGTTACTTAAGATATGCCTGATTATACCAAGACCTTATCAATATCTTCGGTAGTCAAAAGAATATTTCTCACAATGGTGTAAATATGTTGTTAAATATTTTAGAAAAAATTATGTCTGTAACCCTTAGCACCAAAGGTTTGTAAAATTTGTAACAATTGCATTCACTAGGCGACACGCTGTGTTGAGTGGGAGACAGTTGGATGTTGCTGATATATAGATCCTTATATTTTCTCAATACCTCGGTGCATTTTTAACATTATGACAAGACAGACGGAAACTATTACGGATCTCTAAACCACATGTACATTAGATGTGCTCTTGAATGAAACCCGAAAATAACAAGATTGTCCTCCTTTGGATACACTTTCAACGAGACATATCCATCGTGTGACCCAATCCAATTATATGAAAATCATAATATAACTATCACCTGTGCAAAAGTTAAGCACCGCCCTATTTTTACGCACATGCGAGGGTTTATTCATGTGCTATGAAGAAAGCAATAGCATAAACATTTATGTACCCATCCATCTTAGTGCAAGAGGTAATAATGCAACTAGAGGAATGCTGATTATGATGGTGGGGAAACACTGTATGTTTTTGTTTGAACTTGAAAACGAGGCCTGAATATGGTTACGTTGACACAACTGACAACTATTGCCCTACAGTTGACACACGTGGCTAGATTGTCATTAATGGTGTCTGAAAACGAAGTTTAACATCTGTGCACGAGTTTGAGACTGTCATTATTAATACCGGGTATATCCACCTTGTGCCTCGATGACGGCCTGGACACGACGTCTCATGCTGGTCCCCAACCGACTGATACGCTATTGTGGTATTCGTTGCCATTCAAGATGGAGTGCGTCTGTTAATTCCTGTTTGTTCTGCACAGGAGGATCCCTCCTTCTCACCATGTTTCCCAGAATGTCCCAGATATGCTCAATAGGGTTCATGTCAGGGCTCCTTGCTGGCCATGGTAGGGTTTCGATGGCATTCTGGCGGAGGTATTCATGCACAGCTCTAGCACGATGTGGTCGGGCGTTGTTGTCATCCATGAATATAGGGTGGGTTCCAGGTGCATGCTTTACAAAATGAGGGACCACAACTCTATCCAGTATGGAATCTTGATATCTTTGTCCATTTAGTATTCCAGGTACAGTCAACAGATCCAGCTTACAATCAAATGAGATGCACCCCCATATCATAACGGAACCTCCACCAAATGGAACTTCTTCCATGATGTTACGTTGGTCGTACGCCGTGCGTCTGGACCTCCATACACGAGTTCGACCATCTGTGGCATGAAGCAGGAACCGACTTTCATCGGACCAGTGTACCCGTCTCCAGGATCTCATGTTCCAGTGTCTTCTTTCGTTGCACCACCTCAGACGCTCCTCTTTGTGGTGTGCAGTGAGGAGAGGACGTCTGACAGGTCTCCTAGCTTTCATGCTAGCAGCATACAGTCTCCTTTTGACGGTAGACATTGACACTCTATTGCGCATTTCCCATTGCTGGCTGAGCACTCTGCTGTTGGTGAATGGAAATCTCCTAACAAGGCGTACTAGGGCTCGATCATCACGGGCAGTAGTCTTCTTCGGTCTTCCAGATCTAGGCCTGTCCTTCACCTCGTTAGTTTGCCCATGTTTTGCAATCAAACGACTGATTACAGTATGGTTAATGTTCAGCTGTCTGCCAATCTCTCTGCATGACATACCAGTGGTATGCATGCCTATGATTTGCCATTTCACACGATCACTTAACCTTCGTCTTGCCATAGCGGTTCACAATCAAGAGCTAATTCTCTCTGTACAAATAAACCACGGTCATGAACACAAAATCCCTAATCTTGTCGCGGGGACAAAAAGTATGGCAGCCTAGTTGTACCATCATGTTTCTACGTTCTATTGTTTTTGCTGGTGCCTAACTTTTGCACAGGTGTATAGATGAAGTTGAAGTTGCTGAAGCAACTTCAAGTCTGCGTGTAAAATCGTATGATCGTAGGCTAACAGATGCTAGAAGACGGTTCAGTTTGATCATAATCTGACAGAAAGTCTAGGAGTTGCGGCCTGAATATCACTCCCATACATTTCCTATGGGACTTTCGTACAAGGAAAAGGGGATTTCTCGGAAACCATACACCAGATCCAAGTTCTATAAAGGGCCTATACATGCCCTGGGGCGTACTAGAAATGTATCAAATTTAGATGATAGTTACAAAAACAAGTCAGGAAATATTTGTCTGCATTACACAAATTAGGATAGCTCATGAACCGATCGTGAAATCGGAGTTCTGTAAACAGCGTCTGAGAGGAAATTTAGCCCGTGATAAGCTGGATCATATCAGGAAACAATCCAACCATAATTTCATAATCTATTGGCAAATCACCGAAATATTTGTCATCGTGCATATTTGCAATAACAGAAATGTTAATATGTTTACTGCCGATTGTATAGGTGTAAACAATAGGAGCATCGTGTATCTAGGGATGCCTCAAATAACAACACACTGACTCCCATTGAAGTAAGCATTATAATGATGCTACAAAATTGTATTTATGCAGCATTTTCTCAGAAAATGTGTACCAGGACGCCAAAAACATTGTGAGTCAGGATGCGGGTCAAGTGATGATAGACATATATTAAGTTTCAAGAGAATTGAGAAGAAATGCTGGCAGCAGTTGCTGTCCGAATATCTTCCCATGTATTTCCTACGGGACTTTTGCGCAAGGAATGGTGGATTTCCCAGAACCCATACACCAGATCTAATTTCTCTCGCAGGTCTATATATGCGCTGATCCGTACTAGATTTGTACCAAGTTTTAGAGGTGCTAGTTCCAAAACTGGGTGTATATATATATATCATCAAATCAATTTCCAATACATTCACTATGAAAATATTTGTTTACGATACATAAATCAGGATATCTAATGATCCGATAATGCTATCAGAGTTTTGTAAATGGCATCTGAGAGGCAATTTCGCTTCGGATTAGCCGCATGAAATTGTGAAACGATCCGACCATAATGCCGTCATCTATCGGCAAAGGATACCAACACATTGTATTTATGTAACATCTTCTAGGGTCACCGAACCCAAGGAATTTTTTTGGATGGCGATACGAGTCAAGACATGTTAGAATTCCGGAAAGTTTCAAGACAATCGACGAAAAACTCTAGGAGCAGTCGCTGACCGAATATTGCTCCCATACATTTCCTATGGGGCATGTAGGCCACGGAAATGCGGATTTCCGAAAGGTTTATATGTTTGTTAACGATTTTGTTTTCTTAATCTATAGTAGTAGGATGCATATACGTATATACCAAATTTCAATCATCTGACCGCCCTAGAAGTATGAATTATCTTGATTCAAAAATAGTGTGCTTATGACGGATTTTCTCAAAATCCTGTCTGACCCAAAAAATATTTTGGGTCACGATGCGTGTCAATACATGATGGATATCTGTCTACTTTCCAGATGAGCGATGAAAAACTCTAGGAACAGTCGCTGTCCGAATATTGCTCCCATACATTTCCTATGGGACTTTTTGCCCACGGAAATCCAGATATCTCGGAAACCATACACCCGATCAAAAAAGCGATAGAACGATAGGGGCTATGGAGTACTACAAGTGTTCCGAATTGGGACCTGCTATGATGAACACTGTAGGAGGAATTAGGTGGCAAATACACGTGATCTGGAAGAATAATAATAAAGAAAGAACCGATGTTAGAACAATAGTCTGCGTGCACTTCATAAACGCAGACTAGTAACAAGTAAAATGTATAAATAATAATCTGAAAATAGATCAAATAGCATTTTACCATTCTTTGGTCCAGCATTCATATTATGTATATTGTTGCTTAATGAAACACGCTGATACCGATAGACAACTTCTAACCATGCCAAGACATTTAAGCTATCTCCTACACTTGACTAGAAATGCCTCTTTTTCGCTCCAAAAATACTAAAAAGTGCTCACCGGTTGGATTCATGTTTAACCATTTAATGGTCAAATTTGTCAAACAAAATTTCAATTTTCTCATAGAAAATATTCATTGGCAGGCCAAAATAAATGTATTTTTGAAAATTTACCACTGGGATAACTGACTCGCTTATCGAGCCAGTCATTCCAGTGTTAACTTTAAACAATGTACAGTCATCAAGACCACTGCAAAGGCCCGTTTTGGCCGGCTTGTCCATTAAAGGGTTAATAAGTTTTGTTAAAATTATTGGAAATTCAGAGCAACAATAATGTTATGCTATCTCGAATATGTTTGAAAACTAAACAGTAACTTTATTATTATACTATGTCATCTTTCACTAGTTTATATTTTAGGCACATTTTTCTCACGGAAATGAGGTTTATTATATTATCTGCACCACATATGAAATAGCAGATGGACAACATATGCAGAATCTCGTGGAGTATGTTTATTCTGAAAGGACATACATAGACATAGCTAGAAACAAGGGTTGTTAAGATCTAAGATCACGTGTGTGTGTGTGTGTGTGTGCGTGTGTGTGTGTGTGTGTGTGTGTGTGTGTGTGTGTGTGTGTGTGTGTGTGTGTGTGTGTGTGTGTGTGTGTGGGTGGGTGGGTGGGTGTGTGTGTGCAGCTGATAGAATGTCAACCTTTGGGAAGAGGAGAGACCTCGTTAATAATGTCCATCACCTTTTATGCCCACTTTCTCAATACCTGCATGCTACATATGATATTTAAATAATGGGATACAAGATCGACGTTGTCGGATCCCATGGACAGGAAAATAAGGTACATGATAACAGTCGTGGCGCTGCAAGTGCCCTGCAACGAAATAAACTAATGGACCTTTCCATTTTTTAGCTATGCCCCGCCCATCACTAGCTCTGAACTCCCTGACTATCTATTTCAAGAATACTATGCAGGTAAGCTGTTGAATATTTTAAAACTAATTTGACTGGGTGCCGTTGCTGCCTAAGGCAGCAACGGCGCCCAGTCAAATTAGTTGCAAAATATCCAACAGCATGTTTATTAAATAGCAAAGAATTACAAAGACATACAATTCACACAACGTGTCGAAATATTTGAGATTTGGTGACGGTCGATATGGAACCCTTTGTGACGTAATGATTGTGGCGTCATCATACACGCGCTGAGATGATTATGACGTCATACGAGGTCAGATGATGAGTGGATACTCTGGAGAGGTGAATTAGTACGCTATGTGAATAACGTTATCAGATCAAGTGATGTAACTTCTAGTGACACATTTTATTGCCGCTCCAAAACATTCGCATTTCAGAATCATGCAGTGACTACATATCATGGCAAAAGTAGGTAACTCCATATTTATGACAATGTATTTGCCTAAAAATATAAGCATTGTTAGTTTAAGAAATACTCTAGTATGTAGTATTATCCTGAAATATACCAGTCATTTGTACAACTAATTGGCGTCATAACTATTATGTATGACGTACAACCCTGTCATGCTAATATTACCTAGATTTTATACCACCATACGTGATAAAAGCAACGTTTTAATGTCAAAGGTCAGAGCTAACGTAATTAATGCAAACAATATTGCCAGATTATTGTTTAGTGAATGAACATTTATTCGCATGTGTTGCATATTATATAGAGTTATTCTGATTCAACACATTTTGAATATTCGTGTACAGATTTAACAACTGATTGCATAGTAGCAGTAGTCCATAAAACAGGGCTTCTGCATTCTGGTGGCACGTGATACATCTATTTGTATTTTATCACAGTTAATTAGTCATGTGTACTTTACATGGCACAGAACTCCAGCCACCCACCCACGCCCTATACAATAAACATACACACACGCAATGACCGTGTGTGCAATTCGTTTTGGCGACGAACTAAGCTACTAGATACATAAAGAACCGATAACATAATAAACTGAATATTCTAATTCATGATAAGTTATGCAAATGGGTTTAGAAGCAGAGAAACTGTCGCTATTTATGAATAATCAACATATTGCTACATGTAGGCATCAACACACACACGCGCGCGCACACACACACACACACACACACACACACACACACACACACACGCACACATACACACGCGCGCGCGCACACACACACACGCGCACACACACGCGCGCGCGCGCACACACACACACACACATCTACCCACGCACGCACGCACGCACGCACGCACGCACTCACGCACGCACGCACGCACGCACGCACGCACGCACGCACGCACGCACGCACGCACGCACGCACGCACGCACGCACGCACGCACGCACGCACGCACGCACGCACGCACGCACGCACGCACGCACGCACGCACGCACGCACGCACGCACGCACGCACTTTTGTTCCCATATTTCTATTGAAAAACCAAGTTCGTATTAACTTGTAACAACTTTGGAACCTTCTATAACTTTCGCCCACCGCCACTGCGATACAACATTGCGTAACACCTGAGTAAACACCTTTAGGCAGACGCACATGCAATCAGAAACTTGTGTAATTTGATATTGGTCCCCTGCGCCGTTGGCCAACGAGCACGCCGATATCAAATTCGATATTGGTACCCCGCGCGGTATCAAATTAGATATTGGTCGCCTGCGCCGTTGACCAACGGGCGCGCCGATATCAAATTTGTTATTGGTCCCTGCGCCGTTGGCCAACGGGTGCGCCGATATCAGGTTTGATATTGGTTCATGCGTCGTTGGTCAACGGGTTCGCCGATATCAAATTTGATATTGGTCCCTGCGCCGTTTGCGACGGGCGCGCAGATATCAAATTCGATATTGGTCCCTGCGCCGTTGGCCAACGGCGCAAATTCGATGTTGGCGCGTTACATTTGCCATGAACGATTAATTGATGACGGACTAAGCATTGTGGTACGAATTGTATGAATTTTACTATTTAATAAATATGCTATTGAATATGTTGAAACTAATTTAACTGGGCGCTGTTGCTGCCATAGGCAACATCAGCATCGAGTCAAATTAGTTTCAACATATTCAACAGCTTACATGTATAGGTTTATGGAAATAAATAGTCAGGGAATTTAGGGACCGATCGATTCCAACATGGCGATGTGTGGGTGGAGCTTAGCTAGAGATGGATGTGTCATAGCTAAAACTGGATTCCTCCATTTATTTCAAAAGCTTGTCACCATAGTCAGTAGAGTCCGTATTCAATGAGTTCCACCACACTGTAGCATCTCAGCCAATGCAGCTGTGTATAGGTTTGATGGATACTGTCTACGTCAAACTGATGACACTATCACATACGAAGAACCTAAGACCATCATTAATAGTACGTACGGAGAAAAGTCTAATGCAAAGAACTCAGGCTATAAGGAAGATGGAGAGTATCAAAGGGGCCGATTCGACCAAGTGGTCATTTTCAGGATACGGACTGGACATAGCTATCTCAAAGGTCATATATGCTTAATGAGTTGCAAGTCAGCAGCAGTCGATATGTGCTCATGTGACGAAGCATCGATGACAACAAACCATATTCTACTAGACTTAACACCTTTCGCAGACACCATTGCAAGACACAATTTTGATTTAAACGTATTTTATTGTAACATTTGCACAATGGGATGGGGAACACGTTCCTGCAACTTAGAGTTTCCCTTTCTCTACATAATTATTATAAGCAGACAATAATTTTGAAACACTAAAGTAAGCAATACATTAACCCCTCTTGTGCCAACTTAACCCTTTCATGATCAAGAGAGAGAGACAGAGAGAGAGAGAGAGAGAGGGAGAGAGAGAGAGAGCGAGATAGAGAGAGAGAGAGAGTGAGAGAGAGAGAGAGAGAGAGAGAGAGAGAGAGAGAGAGAGAGATTGCACAGTGGGATGGGGCACACGTTCTTGCAACTTAGAGTTGCCCTTTCTCTACATAATTATTATAAGCAGACAATGATTTTGAAACACGAAAGTAAGCAATACATTAACCCCTCTTGTGCCAACTTAACCCTTTCATGATCAAGAGAGAAAGAGAGAGAGATAGAGAGAGAGAAAGAGAGAGAAAGAGAAAAGAGAGAGAGAGAGAGAGAGAGAGAGAGAGAGAGATGGGGAGGGGGAGGGAAGGAGGGTGTGAGGGAGGGAGGGGGGGGGGGGAGAGAGAGAGGAGAGAGAGAGAGAGAGAGAGAGAGAGAGGTGTGTGCGTGCGTGCGCGCGCGTGTGTGTGAGAAACGTGGTGTAAACAGATTGGATAAGAATAGATAAGAAAGCGCCAGTTCCTTCAAAGGCCGACGCCTCCTCTCATGCAGGAGAAAATCTACAAAGAGGCATATATTCTAATGCTTTTCCTAGCACGTTTGCTAACCATGTTAACTCCGATGTCAAAGCTTTAAATTCTCAAATTAAATTAACAGATGTAGTAGTGTTCTTCAAAAATGTGGTGGATGAAGTTGCTGTCATAGACAGCAGCAGCATCGACCAAAATTGTGGAACAATGTAGCCTACAGATGTTTCTTTGTCAATGGGCAATGGTACCGTAAAAGATAGAATCCTGACATCAGACTGGGAAGGGTTAAACAAGTGGTAAATCGTGTTTATCTTTTCATTTGTATTTCTCTATTGAATTATAACTGCAATAATTGTACATCCAATCTTGTTTACCATGAAATGATATTGCGCAAAGCGTAGTTCAGCAGAGCGATTCTTTGATTTTTCGCATCAAGAAGTGTACTTGTTATTACAGAAACGGCCCCTCCCCAGCCCCAACCCCGCCCGCCCCAACCCAACCCCCAGCTCCCCCGCACCACACCCTCCCACACCCCTGCCCCGCACCACACCCCAACCCGCACCTGCCTCATAATACAGCTTATCATTATTTATAAATTGATGAACCAAGTTTCTCTATTAAACGTTCTGGTCTGAGAGTTAATAAAATACGCGTTTGCAACGTCATTGGACAGGTGCAATTAAATACCTCTTACGTAAAGAGCTGTAGAAATGCTGGCTGGTATTGCAGTGCTCCTCGCGCGTGTGGAAATTCCAACACCAACGTCCATAGCAACAATGGCGTCATAGCGAAATATCGTTCGCGACAATGTTAAAGTCATGTTTATCCAGATATATGGAACTGAAGACTTTGATTAATGCATGGCAGCGAGTAAATATATGGATGGACAATTCATCTGAGTGACAAATAGGCCTACCTGATACTGCGTCTTCAATTTATAATTACAGCGTAAATATGTGCGGAAATGTTGGGATTGACACAACTGTATCGACCTCTCACGGCTATGAGTATGAACAGAAATACGAGACAGTGGACGATGACTTATGCTTGTAGTTACAGATGTAAAACCTGCGTATATATAGCCTCTACATGACCTGCCTTAGACAACTTAATCTTATTACATTCTGAAGCCAATATACGCTATGTTCTGATAACACAATACCACCCACAGGCCCAGAGGCTGTGGTGAGTGGGTTCTAGGTGTGCTTCAAACCACACACACCCTCCGGCATACGACTTCCATTGATGTCACAAGAAAATAATAAAAAATAAAAGACATTTTATGGGAAAAGTAAGAAAAGTAAAAATCAGTTAAAGAAACACCGCCTCAAACCATTAATAATTTAACAGGCACCTGATGATCCTTTCAAATTCACCTCCAGGCTCCAGAAACGCGGTAATTTGAGAGCGCCCGAATTCCAAAATTATTAGGGTAGCACCCCCGGACCTCCGGCTGGGGAAAAACTCCCCATTTGTCACCCAACCTGCAGGCCTGACACAAATGGTCGACGCTGCAAATGCCCATTAAGTTGGCGTAGATAAAACTATGGAACTCACGTATAATGAAGGATCATACCCCATGAGCAGATTCGATGCGAGTTATCACAAACACCTGGACCGGTTTCACAAATGCGCAAATGTTACGCAGTGTCGGGAAGAAAGACCAGCGACCAAGCAGAAGAATGTATTTGACACATACGCCGCATTTAACACTTTCACCGACAGATCCCTGAGAAAAGTTAATTCCTTTATGAGATAAGACTTATTCTGTTGAGTATTTTAAAATTAATTTGACTGACGGAGAAGAAACTCGCTAAGAAAGCATTGGAATTATTACTAGATCACCTGCTGCTCAAAAGAATAAGGCACGCATAGGACGGGCTGGACGGCATAGCACTAACTTGTTATGTATTTTGCGATCGTCTCACGAACCGTAATATAAGACCGCTAAAAATGAAAAGCACCTAACGGAGCTTAGGACGTTAAAAAACCCCAGTCGAGAATGTTAAAGAAAACTGATTGCAACTGAAAGAAGATTACATTCATTGAAGTCTTGTAGTAGTAGTAGTAGTAGTAGTAGTAGCGGTAGCGGTAGCGGTAGCGGTAGCGGTAGCGGTAGCGGTTGCGGTTGCGGTTGCGGTTGCAGTTGAAGTTACAGTTACAGTTACAGTTACAGTTACAGTTACAGTTGCAATTGCAGTATCAGTAGCAGTAGCAGTAGCAGCGCAGCCGCCTTAGCAGTAACAGCAGCAGCAGCAGCAGCAGCAGCAGCAGCAGCAGCAGCAGCAGCAGCAGCAGCAGCAGCAGCAATAACCGCCATTCTCTGTTTGACTGATAAGGGCTCCCCACAACTAATTAGCCCTGTCAACTAACTAGGCTTAATCTGGCTCTAGCGCAGTAGGTCGCATTCAGCTTTCTGCGTAACCAGTTCGATTATGATTGATCATGGCTGCCTCGCTCTGCTAAGTCATATAAAAACTCCGATGCAAGATAAGATTACAGATCATAAAGGTGCGTGAGATTAGGTTTAGAAATGTTATAAGCTAATCAAAGAAAAGAGAACTTATGATGACAAATGAGCAAATGCCAGGCTCTAAAGGATTTTAGATGGATCATTCATTATTCAGCGACACGGGTTCTTTCTTATGGAATGCCCGTTTTCAGGTCAAAGGAAAATTATTTTGTAAACTTACAACTCCAATTTGCAAAAAACAAAAATACCTTGCATTTGTCCTTCAAATGGATATTTCTTCTAATCACTGCAAATGGCGTCTTAGGCCAGCATGATCGGTAAAGATTTAAGTGTCAAGAAAATCCAAATTTTTGTTGATCTAGTGCCTATTGCAGGCTAAGTAAAGATTATTCTGTTTTTTGGAAATTTAACACTGGAATGTCTGACTCTTTTAATTAGCCAGTCATTCCCGTGGTAAATCTTGAACAATAATCTTCTCTTGATCGGCAAATATTTATTCCTTAACGATTTTGAAAGACGCTTTTTGACCGGCTTACCAATGGACATTTCCGCTTTATCCATCCATCATATGACGTCATAATCAACTACGTAACGTGTATAATGGCATCATAATCAATGACGTAATTATGACGTCATGAATGGTGTAGATAAGTTTGTCACGAACGCATACATGAAGACTATGCATTGCTACAGGAATTATATGTATTTACTATTTAATACATATTCTGTTGAATATTTTGATATTAATTTGACTTGGCGCTGTTGTTACCATAGGCAGCAAAAGCACCCAGTCAAACTAATTAGAAAATATTCAACAGCTTGCCTGCATAGTTTTCAGGAAATTGATAGCTAGGGCATTCGTTTCATGCATTGATCCCAATGAGGTGACCCACTTTTAGCTAAGCTCCACCTACTTTTCTAAACATTTTGTAGAAACTTAGAAAACCTGAATTCCCATAACTGAATTTCATGCTAACGTAAGCTATTACATAAATTGAAACTAATTTGACTAATTTAACTATGTGCTGCACCGGTGCTGCACCGGCTCAAATTCAAATTAGTTTCAAAATATCCAACAGAATGTTTATTAAATTGTGAATTTATCAAAGACAGACAATTCGTACCATATTGATGGAATTTGCAATTTTAATGATGGAGCAGCGGATTGGAGCCACACGTCATTATGATTGTGATGTCAGCTAACTAGTGACGCGTGTGACGACAGATAGGGCTATGTGAATGGCATCTGGTAGTCACCCATTCATCCGGGTGCCTCCGCTTAGTTTGAAAATATACGACACATAATTATGGTTGTTTTGTAACTGGAATATTCGGAACCCAGGCTTAGCTAGACGTTACATGTGTACTAGAATTCCTTAATCAGTCAGCATTGTAGCGTCCAACAGATGATGGTTCAAGTTTAAAGAACTTTTATCGAAAGCTGTGATTATCTACAAGCGGCAAGGAAAATAATAATTGTTTTCATCTGAAATGAAATCACGAGTGTAAATTCTGAAAGGTTCACCGTTTAAAAAAGTGAACAGTATATCGATCATTAATGTACCTGTAACGGTTTGACTGCTGTATGGCATCAGCCAATACATCCAATGTCCAATAGCTCTGGACCTGCTGAATATTTTGAAAACAACTTGACTGAAAGTTGTTGGTGGCATAGCCACCAACAAATTTCAGTCAAATTGATTTCAAAATATTCCGCATATCCAGAGTTAAACTATATGACACAATTAATGTAGTCTGCAGAAGGTCAACAGGCAGAGCGTTAACTGACGCATATTTCGGACTCTACTCTAATGACTAAACTCAAGAAGAAACAAGCGCAAGCCATTTAAAACATGAGCCCCTGACTTTGAATCAGATCTGAGTAAAGGTCAAGTCCAGGTTCACTTTCTATTCACCCAGACCTTACAAAGGCATTACAGTTCCAGCGCTGATGAAGCCTATACATAATCCCGACACCATATCACGCATACAAATACGTACCAGAATGCAAGACAACACACACATTAAGACCGCGACGACGATGACGACGACGACGACGATGACGACGACGACGACGACGACGACGACAACGACGACGACGGCGTGGTTTGCTAAATATAATCATTAGCCCTTTTAATGTCTGAATGTGTAGTCAAGAAAAGCAAAATCTGTGCACATCGAGTGTCAGATGGCAATTGCCGATGGCAGTTGTTGAGAAACCTACCACTGGAATGTCTGGCTCGGACATGAAGCCAGTCATTTAGGTGATGGTTTTTTGGCAATCGTCTTCCCCTGGCCATCAATTGGACACACCTCAATACCACTGCAGAGGTCGATTACGACCGACGTCGTCATAAAAGGGTTAATTAGTGTCACCGATAGTGCAAATGAATGTGATGATACTGCTTATATAAACGGCAATAATACAATTGATGAATTATGACCAAGATGATGTTAACTGTCACAATGTCAAGCCGCTATAACGAGTAAACCATGTAAAATCATCGATCCCCATATGTCACTTTGTGATCTGGGCGTACACAAACGGAAACTGAGCATATGAGTCAATGCGTCCAAATATCGCTCAATCAGTTACCCGTATTACTACATAAAAAATGGGACTCCATACAACGGTCGTTTAAGTTATGTCTGACGCCGAATAGGGGATAACTAGAATAGTTATCGTCGTCGTCGATCACGTTGTCGTTGTCGTCGCCGGCGGCGGTGGTACAGGCAATGGCGGCGCTACCAATTAGTATCCTTTTGCCAATTGTATTGAACGCACCAACAAGCTGAAAAAACCCGATACTAATGCAACAGATTCCGATTTCATCACTGATCCCGCAATCCGGAATTTGGATACAAATAATAACGGAATGTTACACAACAACTTACATTTGTAATCAACGAAAACACAGCTTCTTAAATTCAAGACGACAATAATTTAACTGGGAGCCGTTGATTCAAATCCACACGGCAGTGTGGCAATGTACGGATCCATTTCTACATATGCCCCGCCCATCTATAGCTAAGGTTCGCCCACATTTTGGCCGCGTTGGTATAGATTTATATACTTTGAGCAATAACTTCCCGGATATCCCATTTTCAAGGTAAATACACAGGTACGCCGTTGCATATTTTGAAACTAATTTGACTGGACGCTGGTGCTGCCTATGGCTCTCTAGGACGGGAAATTCGATTACGAGACCGACTTAGAAAACAGGCACGAAGAACCCAAAAACAAAATCATTGACATAAATACAAGATTCCACGAAATAAAGTAAACAGTATGAAGAAGAAAGCAAAACAAGACTTTATAGAATCAGCTGATATTTTGCTAGACGAACTATCAATTAACAACCCGCGTCCCTACTGGAAACTTGTTAAAAAGCTTATACATGGAACTCAATGACAAATATACCACCTTTGATATATAATGATAGCGCAACTGTGAACTTTGCAACCACAGAGCTGGATAAAGCAACATGTTTCAATAATTACTTTTCATTAATCTCGAATGTGGATGATCAGGGTGCGCCGTTACCGACGCTTGAACTGAAAGCAAATTATACTTTGTCCACTATTTCAAACCAAGGATCTGAAATAATAGATGTCATAAATACATTAAAGCTGAACAACGCGTCAGGAAATGATGAAATTAGTCATAAAATGTTAAAAGAAACTGTGGATGCTAACATATTTCCAAATGTCTGGAAAACACCCAATGTCTTTGCTTTATTTTAAAAAGGGGATAATGAACTACCTGAACATTACAGACCTATCTCCTTGCTAAGCACTGTTGCAAAGTAATGGAAAGAAACATTTTTAAACATCTCTATAACCATCTTATCGGCGAAAATCTTCTGTATAAGTATCAATCAAGTTTTCGTCCAAACGTTTCAATTGTATATCAACTAATTGAGTTATATCACATTCTGTCGAAAGCACTTGACGAACGCAATTCTTCCAGTGTAGTATTTTGTGACATCTCAAAAGCGTTTGACGGAGTCTGGCACACAGGACTACTATTTAAGTTACAAGAGCACGGAGACCGTCTCATATGGTTTAGGAGTTATCTCTCTTCTAGGCAGCAGTTTGTTATAATTAAGCAGGACAACTCTCCTCTGAGACAAATTGATGCTGGGGTCCCCCAGGGCTCGGTGCTTGGACCTCTCTTATTCCTTATCTATATAAATGATATTTCAATACATATTGAAAGCATTCTGGGACCATATGCCGGTGACACTGCGCTATGTTGCTCAAATTCATCATCTGTTGAAATAAAGATACAACTAAATGATGATTTAAATGTTGTTTCTACCTGGTCAAAACAATGGCTAGTACTCTTCAATCATACAAAGACCGTTAATCTCACAATCTCAAATATAAATAACTTTCGACTACCAACTCGCTTTCTGGATAAAAATGTATTATTGTCAATTCCACAGACGAAGGATCTTGGTATAACATTTCAAATGACCTAAAATGGACAACACATAGATACAATGATAAAAAGGCCGGTATAATATTATCAACTAAGAATGAAACACACTTCAAGCAGACAAATGGTATCTAAAATATGCACTGCATATTTACGTCCTGTATTAGAACATGGCAGTGAGGTTTGGGATGGTTGTTCTGATCGGGATGCAGAAAAACTTGAAATTATTCAAAATGCTGCAATGCGAATAATACCGGGCCTGCCAAAATATAGGCCTTTGACAAGGCTCTATAAAGAAACTGGCCTAGCATCTTTAAGCGATTGCCGCAAGCATACAAAACTAATAACTTTTTACAAAATCGTCCATCATGATAGCCCCGATTATATCATGGATATTGTCCCAGAAAGGGTGAGGGATGTCTCAGAGTATAATCTCAGACATGCTGAAAATCTCATTCTGCCAAGACACCGTCTTGCAATATTTAAGAATTCATTTATACCCAGTACTATGCAACTGTGAAGCAACCTTGATGACGAAATACAAACAGCCGCTTCCGTTGCTATTTTCAAGAGGAAACTTAAATCTTCCCCACAGAAGATCCCAACATACTATTCAGTGGGCAAAATAAAATAAAATATTGGTCTGTGTAAAATGAGAAATAAATGCAGCCAATTAAATGCGGATTTATATAGTTCCCATCTTGTTGACCAATCAAATTGTTCTTATTGCCTTATACCAGAGGCATCTCGTCACTTATTCTTGGAATGCCCAAATTGGGAAGAAGAAAGACACCATTTAGTGGACTATATCCAAGAATTTGAGACACGTATTGCGCTAGATACCATTTTGAATGGGAGTAGTCTGCCTGTCTGTCTTGCACGAGGAACACACTTGTCAACAACTTTCTGCTAGTCTACTCCCATATTTGGAAATCGTATTTTAAAATAAAATGTTTTTAATAGAAAAGTTATTTCTTTGCTGTCAAAATTTGTTGTTATTATTATTATTATTACTGTTCATTTTATTCATGTCACATTGCCGTTTGCTATTTTGCTTTATCTCTATGTCTCTCAATCACAAGGCAAAGCATAGGTATTGTAAAAGGCAATCCATCTCCCTGCGCACGCATCTCTCTCTCTCTCTCTCTCTCTCTCTCTCTCTCTCTCTCTCTCTTTCCCTCTCCCTCCCTCCCTCCCCCCCCCCTCTCTCTCTCCCTCTCTTTCTCTCTCTCTCTCTGTCTCTCTGCCTGTCTATTCCTTACATCGCCTTTTCTACTTTTCACTCACATTATGTCTAGGCCTATATATTATGCATTTTTCTTCTGCTGCCAATTAACAATTCTGTAAGGAGAGAGCGTCTCTAAGTTGATAGAGCGTGTGCCCAATCCCATTGTACATATATGTTACAATAAAATACGTTTAAAAAGAACAAAAAAACTTGAGTGACAGAATGGATAAGTCCGTGGTAATCCTATTTCATGGTGTTAATATCTGCATATAATCTGATATTTATCCCATTCATTTTCCGGGAAAAGCTGCACCAGCGTGCGCGTTCTAACAGGTCCGCGCTGTAGGTCGATCAGTTTAATCAGATTGTCATCTACAATTTCCAGCGAAGCCACACATGTACATTGCAATTCAAAATAACACCCCATATGACGACATTTCCTAAGGCGACAGCTACTGATATGCGCGTCAATGCACTCTGGATAAACTAACCGACCACGGTACGATGTACAATTCCAATATATTATTAGTGGATTCTAACTGGAAATAGGGCTATATTGTCGTAACACCCGTTCGAGCGATCGCAATTCAGATCGGTGTTACAAAGTCCAATAGTCCTGGAGCATAATAACCTTTTTTCCTACAACGCGCGCTTTAAAGTTGAAGCGGCAAGAATTTACCGACGGCATTGCGCAGTTGTCGACTCCAATTAGTAAAATCAATTGCGTAGCCTAAATCTGAATTCCAGGATTAGATTTACCGTCCGATTGGTTGTACGACCCATAGGCATTATTTCGCACACGTTGAACCACTAATTAAACGTTAGATCTGATCTTGGAAATTCAGTGTGGCTGTCTGACTGACGCGAGTCACTGGACAGTAATTCCAATGTACAATAGCTCTTGGCCTGCTGACTATTATGAACCAAATTTGACTGAAAGTTGTTGGTGGCTTAGCCACCAACAACTTTCAGTCAAATTGTTTTAAAACATTTTAGCACATCCAGAGTTAAACGCCATGGGAATGCAATCTGTAGACAGAGTTTCTTCTAAATGCAGAATCTGTATAGGCCCTATTCAGGGTATGGCTAAAACTCTACGTTTACGCATGACACGAGAATTGAACGCAAGTACGAATCATCTCGCTCGGCGTGGTAGGAAGTGTAAATGGTTAACCGACAACAAAACGGAAGAATGATTACGTAACAAATGCGAAATATGCATAGGCAGCAAAGGCACCAGTTAAATTAATTTCAAAATATTCAACAGCTTACGTGTATCATGATGACATATATAGGCCTAGCGTGTTCTGCGACTGTAGTAGTTTAAATATACCCTGCAGCTGCAATCATTTGTTTTTCCTTTTTTGCACACTGTTTCTCGTCCTCAGTCTGAGTCATTAGCTCTCGCGGGTTAGTTTTGGTTCTCAGTGGACGGCGTCCTGCCTTTTTCAGATCGGCAGCGCGTTTAGCAAGTTTTTGAAGCGTTGCCTTCTGCTGGCTTTATAGGTCTTGGCACCGATTACACAAAATCCCAAGTTTCTCTGCGTAGGCGTGTCTGGTGGAATTCACCGAATCTGGTCAAACATAGACCATCTGCGTTGGACGTGTCATTGTAAACGCCAGCGAGTCATCACGAGTCACCGCGGGCAACAGAGCTTTGTCCTCTAACTTAGTTCTGCATTAACTGCGTAAAGGGCAGGGTCCATTAACACGTTTGCGTACGCGATTATAGAGGCACTGGCGTACGCGACGGTTTGGTCTCTTCTTGTAGCGATTAAAACACAAAACACGTGATAAATGAATACATATGACGCCATCGAAGAACTGTTTCCACGCACAACTAATCGTAAGTAGCGGAAATTATATTGTATAATATGCACATATGGACACATACCTCGAGACTAAAATACCGACTGGCATGCGTACGCCAGCCGCTAACGCGTACGCAAACACGGTAATGGACACCGTCCTTAATACGGTTCCACCCTATGTTGGGAGAGGGGTAGGGAGGGTGGGCGTTAGTGCAACAGCTATGGTATGGTGGCGTTTTATATGTTCTTTCAATACCAGGGAATATACCTCCTCAGAAAGGATTGGAGTTGTCAGTACTGGGTGCCAAGTAGTATAAGGCACGCTCATCACGCCAGAGCACCACCATGCTAATGGAGAATTCCAGTTTAACCATCAATCATATGACGTCATAATCAATTACGTGACATCTAGAATGACGTCATAATCAATTACGTCATGAATGACACAGCTAAGTTCGTCACAAACACTTAATTGATGACGGACTAAGCATTGTTGTACGGATTGTATATCTTTGTTATTTAATAAACGTGACGCTGAATATTTTGAAACTAATTTTAGTGGGCGCTGTTGCTGCCTACGATGCCTTATGCAGCAACATCACCCAGTCAAATCAGTTTCAAAATATTCAATATTCTGCCTGTATAGCTTTCTTGAAATTTAAATTCAGAGCGTTCATGGATAGATTGATCCCAACACGGGAAATGCATGGGTGGAGCTTAGCTAGAAATGAGCAAGGCAGAGATAACGCAGGATTCATTCATTGTTTTGCGATCTGAACTAGAGAAGTGTAACCTTAAACCATTAAAGACAAAAATGAACACAACGGAGCCTAGGATGCTCGCAAAGAACTCGAGAATGTGGAGAAGTTGGAAGAAAGCTAGTTGCAGTTGAAAGAGGTTTTCACTCCGCCCAGACGCAAAAGAAACCTGTCAGCCATCATCTGTTTGGTTCTCCTTTCTAAATTCCATTGTCAAATGTTCGCACTGCCAATAACTAACTGATACCGCTGTGCGGTAATTCCCTACGTAGACGCACCTGGCAGAGTTCCGAGACATGCTAGAATGCGATTATACCAAACGTTAGAATTGGTAAAGCATCACCCCCTTCATCAATTACTTCGGCGCATTTGTTTTGGAAATAGATGCCCTCTGTATTATTATCGGCCGCGATGGGCCTAATGTTCGACAGAACAAGCAGTAGCCGATCAAATTAAGCAAATAAAATCAACTTATCCGAATCATGTTATAGTGGTTTAGTCACAAATTAAATCATACGTGACTATGTATGGTAATTCATTGCATTAATCTAGTCTCGCTTAATCAAATCCAAACAATAGTGGGGGTGGGGGGGGGGGGTGCGATATGTCATTCAAGTATATGACGTCATATTCAAATATATCACATGTTTATCTGACGCCACAATTATAATCCCGTTGCTCAGTAATAAAAATCTAAATGTTCGTCATAAATTTGTAGGAATAATATGTCGTATATTACAATTTAATTCGCATTCTAGCTCTTAAATATTTTGAAAATAATTTGATTGGGAGATGTTACTGTAACAGCTCACATTCAAATTAGTTTCAAAATATTCACCAGCTAATTTGTTTATGATTGAGCGTATATCCCGATGTAGACACACTAGATTTTTTTCTGATTGGCTGAAACGTAAATTAAAAAAAGCTTAAAAATTCTGTATATAGACTATGAGTGGCACCTTACATTATCTGAATAGCTATCACGAGATGAGGTCAGTTATCCTTTAAGTCAGTGCAACAGGCGTCCCAAAAGTGACGAGAAAATTATTGTTTTGTTTAATGTCTGCGGCCCCTACGCGTTGCTTCAAGTGCCGCCCATGGATGCCACACCGTTAGTACAGATCATAAATGAGGCAAAATGTTTCCCAAAGAAAACAATTTTGAACACGATGTAAAAGATGTTGAACATAATTGGTTTGGAAGACATTGCTGCCTTAGGTTAAAACAAGGTCAAATTATGTCAAAAATATTCAGCATCGTCTTTTTATTCAAACGTGTCCTTGAAATATGTTAAATTGTTTCTGTGCTCAGTACTTTATGTATATTATTGATATGGCCAACCACTACATCCCTCTGACCTCAGGGGCCACGTCATCATTAGCAGTGTAGTACTGCCGAAACTAGACTCTATATCTCTTTCGCGATCCTAACGACAGCTCCCCAGGCAAAAATCTCAGAAACAGCCCCCACGCCCCTACCCCACCCCAACCCCTGTTGTAAGTTCGGCCATGATTGCCATTCACATGCCTCATAATCGTTTTTATCATAGAATGTTGCCGATCTTTAGTGCAATTAGAGTCGTCCATTTCTAGCTATGCCCCGACAAAGCTCCGCCCATGATTTGAGCGTGTAGCTCGATTTATATATTTTGAATCCTGAATTCCCAGGATCACAATTTCAGGGTAACTATAGAGAGATGTTAAATATTTCGGCACTAATTTGATAGCGCCAAGTCAAATTAGTTTCAAGAGAATGTTTATTAAATAGTAAATCTATCAAAGACATACAATTCGTACATTTGACAGACGATACCAGCTTCACGACGGAGTATTTCTGTCAATTATTATTGTGACGTCAGCCCACATGTGAAGTAAGTGATTATGACGTCATATACTCTATTTACCCATTGTATTGTCCAATGTGTAAGCCTTGAGTAGCTCATGTTCTAATAATAATTTTTAGGATTTTTCTTCCTTCGCTTGCATTAACACAGAGTTACTTAATGCCAGCGTCGAAAGGGTTAAACAATCGTTTAGTTTGCTAACTAGTGGCATCGTTTGACGTCTACTTCGCTTATTGAACATACACTTACAGCGTCCATTGTCAGTTATTTTCGCAGAAGATAATTAATGGTTAACTTCTTGATGGCGTAGCCGGCCGAGACTGAATCATCGGTCCATTTGCAGGAAATGATAAGACTAACCTACTTTCTCCAAAATTTGCCAAGGCAATAACAATGGTAAATTTTCAGAAATAATCTTATTGACCTGCAAATAGAGACTGGCTAACAAAAAATTGCCTTTCCATTACGATTACCCTTATGATCGTAAAGCCGACATATAACGGCATTTCAAGTTGTCTTGAGAAATGTTCATTTTCAGGATAACAGAAAGCAATTATTTGTAAACTACAGTGGTAAATTTGCACAAAAAAATACTCTTCTCGTGACCTGCAACACTTTTAATTGTCTAGAAAAATATTGTCTATCAAAAGCCTAATGGGCCTTTCCATTTTAGCTATGCCCCGCCCATCACTAGCTAAGCTCTACCCACACCTCCTTAGTGTTCGGATCGATCGATCTCTGAACTCCCGGACTATCTATTTTAAGAAAACTATACAGGTAAGCTGTTGAATATTTTGCAACTAATTTGACTGGGTGCTGTTGCTGCCTAAGGCAGCAACAGAACCCAGTCAAATTAGTTGCAAAATATTCAACAGCATGTTTATTAAATAGCAAAGAATTACAAAGACATACCATTCATACAACGTGTCGGAGTATTTGAGATTTGGTGACGGTCGATATGGAACCCTTTGTGACGTAATGATTGTGATGTCATCATACACGCGCTGAGATGATTATGACGTCATACGAGGTCAGATGATGGGTGGATACTCTGGAAAGGTGAATTGCTCTGAGTAATATTTTGCGCGTTGTAGGCGTTGTAGACACTAGAGTCGTTAACAGAACTATATGCCCAGGAACGGATCACCCACTAAGCTAATTAGGCGACAGCCTAGTACCTCCCTCTTAAGGTGTTTCTATAGACCACGTAACGCAACGAAGAAACGAGCCTACCATCTACACTACAGTAATACAGTCACCTTGGTTAATGCCCATTTGCAGACCAAGAGAAGAGTATTTTTGACAGTTTCCCACTGGAATGACTGGCGTGGTAACCGAGCCAGTCATTCCAGTGGTAAATTAAAAAAAATAGTCTTCTCTTTGGCCGGCAAATGGGTATTGGCCATGCAAAGACGCGAATTGTGTTGCCCATTTAATACCACTTTGATGATCAAAGGAATTCTACAGTGGTGCTGAGGAATGCCCATTTGCAGGACGAGGGATGCTATTTTCGTAAATTTACCAAAATCTTCTACTCTTGGACTTCAAACATTATAATTCTCTTGAAAAATCTTGACAAAATTAACACTTAATAAAATTATACCAAATAGGCCTAAGATTGCATCTCGGAGTGTCTAGATTTAAAAATCGAACTCTTAGCGGCTCCAGCCTGGGGCCTCGCACTACCATAAGCCGGCATTATATATATTTTATATGTTAATTCACCTTTCTAGAGTATCCATCGATGATTTGATGTCATATGGCATAATGATCAGCTAAGCGGCGTGTAAGTGACGTCACAATCATTACGTCATAACGTCATAAATGATTCTATTATGCCCATCTTTAACTCTTACTAGTCTGACACGTTGTAAGAATTGTATGTCTCTACTATTTAATAAATATGCTGTTTAATAGTTTGAAAGGCAGCTAAAGCACCCAGTTAAATTAGTTTCAAAATATTCAACAGCTTACCTGTATAGTTTTCTGGAAATTGATAGTCATGGAGTTAAAAGAGATCGATCGATCCCAACGCGAGCCATGTGTGGGTAGAGCTTAGCTAGAGATGGGTGGGGCATAGGTACAAATGGAAAGGTCAATTCTACTCCGGGCTGGTCACGTCGTAATCGACCATACACATGGGAATGTGGTGCTAACATGTCACAAGAAACTTGTTGCACAACATGTTTCTAGAAACATGACCGTACACACTCATTGAACATGTACCAGTACCAAGCTGAGTGCCCTATATGCGTCCTGCGGTTATTTCCATTGGCATTTGTCTTGCCAACATGACTTCCCTGCAACAAGAGGAAGAAACTCCAGAGGTACTAATATCATGCGCAGTTACTTCAATTGCGGTTATCAGCATGCGATGAAAGGGTAGACGTTGCAGCAGGGGTGTTTGCATGAAGAAGAGAGATTCCAAAGTACAAAGAAAAACGGGAGCATATCATAACCGGATTATTGAATTAAAAAATAGAAGGATTCCGATAAACTACTATTAAAGGTAAAGTTGTTCCTATGTGGCTTGCGTTGTCAACTCTGACTACATCTTGTGCATACCCTAAATGAAATATAAATTCATATATAACCTTCAAGTTGAATCGCCATCATTTACAGTATGACCTATCAGAAAGTTTTAACACCCACATCTGTGCAATACTATTATTCCACACCAAGGTATGAACCCAGACACGGCGCAACATCTTGCGTGGAAAGAGAACATGTTATATTGCTTGATACCTGTTGCGCAATACCCGTTTTGGTATGCACTCATGCACAGTGTTGACGATGTTGCGCAGCATGTGTGTTTCACAACATATTTCACAACATATCCTTATGTGTATGGCTGCATGGATTTACAGAGGCGAGATGACGTCGAGTAATGCAGTCAGCCGCTTTCGACGCTATATGCAAGTATAGTGTCCATTAACTAGCGAGTCTATTAGCATATAGCAAACAATAGCGACTACTATAAGCAATGTCGTATCAACGGCGCAAGTGCCAACACAGCTAACAAAGGGGGTTATACACGCAGTGGACGGGTTTTCTATACGCTTCTGCGTCGGAGGTGAGGATTAGGTGTATCGGATCGCTCTCCTGCTTGCTACTATCATGTCTATCCTTGCAAAAACTAATTATCAGTCGATGATTAACGATGCTTCTTGATGCGCGTTAAGATGCTGGAGAGTATTTTTCGTATCATATGGCATATGTAATCGATGTTGTTTACAACTTGTACATGTCATTTGAAGAGCGTCTAAACCAGCCTGAACGTGCGGTCTCACATAAGCACAGCTGGTGAGTTGTCATAACATACGCGTACACAGCATATCAACGTCAGTGTATATTAGCCGTAATCCGATGGCTTCAGAAGATGGGATATTTTTCATGTAAATAAACTGCAATTCGTGTCGATGTAAAACTAGATTATGCCAAAGAAGATCTCTGAAAATCATGATAATTTGCCGAGATGCGATTATTGACTATACTAATCAACATGGGTTTGCGCAGTGTTTTCACATTCAGATTTTTTGATATGTAAACATTATACAAGGGGGTGTGAGTGGGACAAAACAGAAGAAAATCGTGTTTGTAGACAGAAGCACACAATTTCAATGACTTGGCCAATACTCGTCTGTATCTATCGATTCTGCGACAATCGATATCGCTGTGTGTACAGTATCCTGGATAGGATAGTTCATGAAACAGCTTTTATCTCAGTGCAATTGTCATCCATCGAGCATGTCAAATAGCCAAATGTTTGTGTTGACTGGAAGTGAGCTCATAAATCATATCCACTGGACAGGAGTTACGGTTAGATTCGAGATCGATATCCAGATCTCACATATGCAGATAAAGCAGACACCTGTTTCTTGCACAAGCCTAGGCTTTGCCATAATCGATGGGTGATTGCTTGGGCTGATTGGGCTAGATAGAGTCCTTATGTTTTAGGTCTCATGCAGGCCATCTGTGTGCGTTTTTATTTTCAATCTATTACGCCATTACGGATAATTTCTTCAGTATTAGCATACGTACATATTTATAAATCTGGGTGGAAAGAGGAAAGGGGTGAGGTAGATTGTTGGTTTCCGACCACCGTTAGATAGAGCTCAGATCAAGCACCAACCAGGTTCTCCTGTTACGCAGTCCTAATTGCTAGCCAACAATCCAAGCCGACTCATCATGTGCGATGCTGAATTAGTTTTACGCCTATAGGTGGATAGGTCATTTGTTTAAAATGTTAATGTCATGATGTCTGTTCGAGGTACACACCGTCTATCGTGCGAAACGTTCCCATCTGAACACCAGACATGGGTGATTTTATAATTGAATTGAAGTCCCCGTTCTGTATTACATATGTTGCAGAAACAGCATCTCTAGTCCGCTAACTGGAAGTTTCAGTTTTGCATGCAAGTATAACCATTACATGTGTGGTAGTATGTCCTGATTTTGTATCTTCATTATATTATAGTCAACATCGTCTGGGGCACACTGACAGAAACCTCACTCGGCGTTGACTTCAACGGGACCAGATATTAATGAGACCACTCGCTCTTCAACCGCTGCATGCCTTTCAAACTACAGATCTGCGTATATGAACTACAGAGACCTAAGGATAACAGTACTTCAATGAGAACCCTTAATCGTGTTGTCTGCTTGATTGGTTGTTTTAATTTTAAATAATCCTCATAACCATTTCCATGAACATGGACAGGATATTATGTCAATTTTATAGTTAACTGAAATCTGTGAATATTTTCGGAAAACGTCAAAATTGTCACTCCAATTATTCCAAAATTGTTAAATCTAATTTGATCTTGTTTATTTAAAAAAACCTACCCAGATGTCTAGCCGTTACAGAGATATCAATTGATGTAATTATTTCGTAACGAGACACCCTTAAAACATGTTGAATTTTATTAAGGCATGGTGGCTCACCTTTTAACTTTTAGTGAACTATTATCAACATTATTTTATAATAATACTGGCATATGCTACCGTGTGGTAGTAGTTTATATAGGCCTAATTATGAAACACATGTGACAACTAGTGCCCATTTTATCGTAGACATCTAAACAACCATCACTTTAGAGCGAAATTATGTCTAACTGCAAGAGGGATCTCATGTACTAGTTGTCAGACCGAAACTCGTGCGGGGCGACGTGAACCGTAAATCATGATTGTTGACTGAGGGAAGTATACATACAATAGGGCAGTCATCACGCCATCAGTTGCGCGTTCTTCGTGTTCTTCTTCTTTTCGTGCGCTGATCATACCGCCAGTCCTGTAAGTGACTATCGACATGATCATAAGCGCTAAGTGCGTGGATCCATGGTTTATTAGAGTGCGCCGAGCGGCCTGGAACCTCCGTCTTCAGCACTCGAGGTTTCTGTCAGGGTTACCTCACCCTTACTTCCTTTAATCGCCTCTTACGACACGCAGAGGATACGGAAGGTGTATTCTAAGCCCTACCTACAGGGCAAATCTTCGTGTGATGACGCTTTCTGACAATAACAAGACTATAAGCAGATTCCTCCAATGCTTCTCCATCGCATGGAGCACAGCATGGCCTCGCGTTTCTTTTCGCACCAGCGTGCGTGTCAATACCCTTCACGTAGTATTCTATTTTAGTCGAGTCGAACACGAAGCGAAGGATGGCTTGGCATGGCAATGCAAATGGCGTGCAGCGCGCGATGTGTGACGTGCGGTACTCGGTGTGCATCATGAATTAGATAAATGTTAAAGATGTTCAATGAATATTTGTTTCATCAAGGGCATAACCGGTCTTAATAGAGCATTAGATATGAAATCTAGATACTATCATTGCGTCTAGTCTCCATCATAATGAAAACGATTTTTGAAGTTTTATCTATATTCCTATGTTATTTGAACATAATCTACGTTGCACCAAGTGTTAGAAGAGTGCTACATAGTTTCAATGGGCATTGACTTCAACATGGGCGTATCCAATCCCAATTAAACTTTAGAGCTGTGTTCTATGCCATCATTGCTGCCAGTCTCCATCCTAATAAAATGATTAAAAACTACTCCTCATATGTTTTGACATGCTAGACAATTTCTCCAATGTTTTTCTTCATCTAGAATTGGAATAATACATTTTGACGCCTCATTTAACTCATCAATGGCGTATTTGATCTCAATGGAACTTTACAGATCTGTTAAATCACTGCATCATCGCATCCAGTAGTCATCAATCTCCACCAATCAGATTTTCAAAACTGTTCCATATCTTTCGTGGCTTCGCCCTACTTTATTTCTGTGAACAGCAATAATTTGAAAAATGTAAAATTTTCAATGGATATTTGATTCATCAGCTGCTTATCCGATGCCATTAACAGTTTACAGATTTGTTCTCTACCACCATTGCATTTAGAATGGCATTTATTGTCAAATTTTTACCATACTTTAATGTGAATGGACCTTTCCATTTCTAGCTTTGCCCCGCCCATCACTAGCTAAGCTCCACCCACACCTCGCCGTGTTTGGATTGATCGATCCCCGAATGCCCTAGCTATCAATTTCCTGAAAACTATACAGGGAAGCTGTTGAATATTTTGTAACTAATTAGACTGGGTGCTGTTGCTGCCATAGGCAGCAACAGCGCCCAGTCAAATTAGTTTCAAAATATTCAACATAATATTTATTAAATAGTAAAAGCAAACAATTTGTACAACAGCCCATAGACCGTCATCAAATATGCGTTCGTGACGTACTTATCGACGTCATTCATGACGTCATCCAGTATGATGTCATTGTACACACCACGCAGTTCATTATGACGTCATATGATGGGTGGGTACTCTGGAAAGGTGAATTGGAATTACTATACCGATGGATGTTTTGTCTCCTTTCAAACCAAGAATTTGAATAATCTTTTCACTAGACATTTGATGCATCCGGGGATTTTTTATTAATTTATGCTATTTTTGTGGTGGTTCTATCGAAAGTTCGGGCTGATGGTGGCACCAAATTACATACTGCTTGCCTCATTTGGGTTCCCTAAGATACAGTTAAACATTTCATCTAAATTTGTCTAGATGTAAGAAGTTACATGTTGACTGTTTTGACTCTTTTCATTCAGTTAAATTGTTTTCAAAGACCAATATATATGGTTGTGCTGAAATTGAAATAATTCGATTCGAGTTTTAAACACGTTTTGTACTAACTTTCCATACTCAATCATCGTCTTACAGATTACACACTTTTGAGAATATCCATATGTTGTTACAATTACATTTTTAAATTGAAATTTTGACATTAAAAACTGTCAAAGTCCTGCTCAAACTCCTCGATGTTTTACAACACAGTCTATCTTTAGTGACCATGATTTTGTACTTCATAATGCGATCGCTAAATGCTATGTGCGATTGCTACTTGGTATTATTTGGCGATCCTTTGAATGGAGGCAACACTCGTATAATTTGTTGAGCAAACGAAGCTAAGTGGCAGGATGGAAAGCGCAGTCGTCAGCATCCGGCTTGAATAAACAATATACGTTACTGTTGCATACCTTTCCTAGCCGTTTAATCGAAACCTAATTTGGGACAAATAGCTGCTCTGGCGATCGAAGATACCGCACTAGGAAGATGCGCGGTATTTCTGATTGACAACACGTCGTCGGTGAACGTTATTCGAGTTTTAATAATGAAACGTCAACAAATTCCTCAGTTCTAAGGAGATTGCCGGTCAGTAAGTTTTAACCAATCACAAAATGCAGAGCGCTGTGGCGAGCCCGTAGATATTGATATATTGGCTAGATGGCCCATGCATCGGTTGTGACCGCATGTGACGCAAGTTAGGTAAATCGTAATTGCGAGTGACCGAGTATTCGCTGATTGGCTGCCGCAGACGATCAGCTGCATGCATGTATAGCCTTCAAAAATTATTAAATTATCGTTTGGTAATTTGAAGAGAAATTGAACAGAGGCAAATTTTGAGTTTTTATCAGAAATAAAATTTCATTTTCCTATATTAATTTGACACTTTATTAGACTACGTAATAGGTTTAAATTGCAGCTGTATGATGTTTTTACTAATACAGCCGCAGCATACAGTAATCATACGCGGTTTAGTATCAAAACATATTGTTTTGGTGACTATACATCTGGTGATAAGATACTGAACTCTGAAATGGCGCTTTTGGGAGGCTTATGAGTGATCTAGTAAGTAAGTATATACTAAACCCATGGGCAAGCCCGCGTCGTCACACCAATGATAGGAAGTTAAGTTTTAAACAGATTTCAGTTATCAATATAAGTACATTTACGAGCATTGGCTTATCAATCGGAATTTATCAAAGTTAATTAAATGGCCGATGATCAAACATTGATGACGTTGCCAAGCGCTTTCATTCGCATCCGTTCACACTTTACCATTGCGTATAGAATAGTTTGTCGAATGCATCTCAGCCCGTCAGTCAATCCAAATATAGTATATGTCATAGTGCCGGTTCAACGTTTATATATGTGTCTACTTATGTCACACGAAAGTAGTTGTCTTGAAAACAATTAACAATGTTCTCCTCCCGCGGCCCCTCTGCCACCATAGTATTCTTCACTTAGCACATACATGTGTGGGTAAGCATATGTGGGCATATAAGCTGTTGGATCCAACTTGTTGGTCCGCGTATCATAGAAGCAATAGTTAATAGAGGAAACCAATATAGCAGTTAAATATATGACGTCTTAACGAATTACGCAGGTTGACGTCATAATCAATTACGTCATGATTGACGTATCTAGTTCCGCCATCAACGATTAATAGTTCGTCAAGTTATACGGATTGTCTGTCTTTACTATTTAATAATCATTCCGTTGCATATTTTGAAACCAATTTGACTGAGCGCTGTTGCTGCCATGGCGTCCAGTTAAATTAGTCCTACAAAATTCAACAGCTTACCTATATAGTTTTATGGAAATTAGTATTTTGGGAATTCAGGGGTTGATCGATCCCAACACGGACACCACGTGATCGGAACCTAGCGTGGGTGGGGGGGAGGTGGGGTGGGGGTGGGGTGGCTAGCTAAAACGGATGCATCCGTTGCAAGCGATACGTTGGCCTTAGCATGCGCTACAAAGAGGAATTCCATTAGTATTTGGCCTAAGCATCCATAAATTTTGCATAGACGTATTACAGCATCTTATCGAGAGTCTAGCCACTTTAGTCGTTTATGTTTCTACACATATCTTTGAAAACATATAGATCGTTGGTCAATACAAATATTTAGTTTAGCTAATGTAAACAATGCGCCTTTCCAGTTCATCCATCCATCATTTGACATCATATGTTGTCATAGTTAAGTACGTGACGTGTAGGACAGGGTAATAATCAATTACAGCATGAATGACTCGATTTCGTCAGTCTTAAACGCATAATTGTCTGACACGTTGTACGAATGTGTGTATGCCTTTACGATTTAATAAACATTCCGTCGAATATTTTGAAACTAATGTTGAACGCTGTTGCTGCACACCCATGTACAATTCAAATTAGTTTCAAAATATTCAACAGCTAACCTGTATAGTTTGGTGGAAATTGAGATTCAGAGAGTGCGTGGATCGATTGATCCCAACACCGCTACAGCTTGGCTAGAGATGAGCGGGGCATAGCTAAACTCGATTCATCCATTATGTGCAACTCATGGGAAAACTCACAGGTCCATACACGCACGCACGCACACACGCGCCACGCACGCACGCACGCACGCGCACACGTGCACGCGCACGCGCACGCGCATGCGCGCTCACACGCACGCACGCAAGCACGCACGCACGCACGCGCGCGCGCGCACACACAAGCAAACATTCACTGTAGGCCTTAAGCCTACATCTGCTTGAGATTTCATCTGACAATCGATGGTTATTTAAAACATATGTCGTTCTATACATCTTCCATATGTTATTGAGAATCTTAAGTATTTTGTACTCAATAGTTGTTTGGTTCTACACCCCAGCCAGTGCAAGACCATTCTCGCAACACCATCGGACCGTACTAATTACGTCGTAATTGATCGTACGTTACCTCTGGTTGTTTTCTCCCAGAAAAGGCCGTGCGCAGTCGCAGAAAGTAGTTTTCACCCAGCCAATGAAAATGCGCGTTACGGTTTTCGGTCGATTTTGACAGACATCTGTCACTAACGTACACCCCCATACGTAAACCGTGGCGGCTATCGTCGCTTCAAAAATGTGCTCGAATTTTAAATGTTTTTTCTTCGTCTAATTAACTTTAATCACACTGTAACAACATACATGTTGGAAGATCTTATGGCTCTTGTTCCACTACGCATTCGTTTGTGTACATCCTGATTGAAGAATCGCTTAAGACTACAAAACACCAATTTTCGTACTGCAGCTGATGCGGTAATTTGAAATAGTATTTCTCTCAACGCTTTCACCACTGAAATCCTAGTATGTTCATGTGAAAGCCCCAACATAATTAAAGGTAGCGTCTGTAGTATTTTGGTAACTAGTTTGACTTGAACTGTTTGGCTTAATCATAGGTAGCAAAACACATTCCAGTCTAATTAGTTTCAAATCACTCAACATAATACGTAACTCAATCATACATCATAAATGATCTGTTGTATCTGGTATGTAGTGGTGAGATTGCTAAAATTATTTCTTTTTATTAAGATCTAAAACATTGGAGTGTGGATTGCGTAAGCTTAATATTATCAAACAATCATCATATCGAAACACCCATGTATTGAATGGGGATTACTCCTTTAATCATTGAAACCCACAAAGTGACAACTATATGCGCCTAGTCTTGGACGTGGTGGAATGTTTTGGAGGTGGTCCGACTGGAAGCTGTTATTGTCATAGATAGCACCCCACCCCACCCTTCAAACTGTCTTAACCCTTTAACACTCAAACCAGCCAAACCATTTGCAGACCAATGACAATATTTTTTGAAAATTTACCACAAATCATGTTAGTGGTAACATTTTCAAAATAATACTCTTGGTCTGCAAATGGACATTTTCTTTGAGAAAATTGAAATTTTCTTGAGCAAATTTACGGGTTAAGGGGTTAAAAACATTCAACACAATTTTGTGCTAATTATATGTCTAGTTAAATACTAGCCATACTAATTGTTATTATTGTATTAATCTATACTTACTTCACCTGCATTATTACCATTTATGTATTCCTTCAAAGTAGCCAGTGCAGCTTTCTGGGCTAGTGTTACTCACGATAAATGTGTGTCTATTCTCCAACACCCAATTATATATAGTGTTAGCTATAAAACCAATTATATTTAGTGTCAACTATATGTTTAGGCTCTGACATGTTTCAATGTTTTGGAACTAGTTCGACTGGAAGCTGTTGTTGTCATGGAAAGCATCCGGCCATCAGCCCTACTTTAAACTGTCTTAAAACATTCAACAAAATGTTCCCTACACCATGGTGGAATGAGATTGATCCGTTAACCCTTGAAACTACAAAGTGTCAACAATATTAAGCTAGCTTCAAGATAGCCAGTATGGGCTTCTATGCTAGAGCAACTCAATATAAATGTTGTGTTCTCCAATACCCATGTAACTAAGTATGCAGTGGACTAACATTAATCCTGTAACCCTTGAAATCACAAAGTGTCAACTTTATGTCAAGCTTCTGACACGGTGAATGTTTTTGAGGCTAGGTTAACTGGAACCTGTTGTTGTTCTTGGCCTATAAATGGACATCCACTAAAGACAAACTACAATTTTCTTGACAAAACCTGACCATTAATGCTTAAAAGTGTTAAAAGTTGTGTATGTTGACTGTTGAGTCTGATCTGTGTGGTAGTTGATCTGAATTTTGATTAAAGATGGCTCTATGTGATATATAACATAATATATAAATAAAGTTGAGTTTCTGTTTATTAACCTTTTAATGCCCAAGCCGGCCAAAACCAGCTTCTACAGGTGTGTCAATGTCAATTTGCCGCTCAAAATAGGATTATTTTTTTGGAAATTTACCCCTGGAATGACTGGCTCGATAACATAAATCAGTGATTACAGTGGTAAATTCCCAAAAGTAGCCTCAGAATCTTGCCATGCAAATGGACTTCAATAAGCAGATTTGAATTTTCTTGAAAAATCCTGACCATTTATGGGTTAAGAATGTAATACGTTGTTTATATTTCAGCCAATAAACCAGCTATATGAAAAATACATCATACCCCACAGACATCATACATGTATAATTATCACTCATCATCTCATTTGACTGGGTGTTTTTCTACGACACAATCATGTTGACAATAGCAGTGCGCATTTCAGCCTGGGTTTTCAGTACTGTGTGCATTCTGGATGTGAGCCAGTTGAATTTGTTTAATTAACCCTTTAATGGCATAGATTGGTTAAAAAATTGTCATTTTTACTTAGTAAATATCCATTTGTAGGCCAAGGATGGAAAATTTATCTCTGGAATCCCTGGCTCGGTTATCAAGCCAGGCAGTCCAGTGATAAATTCTTGAAAATATTCTCAATACCACCGCAGAGGGTGGTTTTTGCCGGCTTGACCATTAAAGGGCGCTGTTAGTTGATGAATTTTCAGAGTGCGCATAATATAGGGGTTTGACCTGTTGAATAGGAATTTGACATCATTGGTCAGTGGTTATCATTTCATAACCAAGTTTTTCCATTTTGGGCTTAAATTCTTTCATTCTTTACCTAAAGTGTTCATGTTTCCTGTTAAAATGTTCATATTTGGAACTTAGATATCAATTCTTCAAATAGGAATGTTTGTATTTCCAGCCAAAATTATCATACTCTTGCATTTTGCATCCATATTTTTTGCTACTGAGCAAAGCAGTTACTTTTTAGTCCAGATTTTCTTGTTCCCTGTCATAGGTGTTGTATGTTTCTGATCAGAATCTTAAAATTTCTAGCTAAAATTTTCACATTACTATTCTTTTGAAATTCTTGTTACCATTTTGAACCCAGATATATGCATATTAACTATCAAAAGTTAAATATTTCTGGGTAAACACTTGCTTAAAATCCCAAATTCACAGATTTCAGTAACACATTTTTGCATTTTCACACATACATGTGTTCTTGCATTATAGGTCCACATTTTCTTGTTTCATGTCAAGAGTTGTGCATTTAAGGATCCAAAATATCCATGTTTCTGATCATAGTTTTCAGATTTCCAACTTAAAATTTAAACAATAGCCTATATTTAGAAAAATAGTAAAAGAAACACTAACCTTCAAGATAATTCTCTACATTTACCTACCTCAATTGCTAGGGGCATGTGATTGCTAAATTATTTTATTGGGCCTCAAGACATGATACCAACTGCTATTGGATAAATTATGTGTATGTTGTTAAAATAACAGAACCACCCATGTAGATCCTCACTTCCACTTCAAATTCTGCATTAACAATCTACAGTCAACAGCAAAATTATTTAAACAATTACATAATTTAAAATATTGGTGACTTGATAATGTAGTTAGTATATAAAGAACAATCAATGTTTATCTCAGTGTATGCAAACAGTGTACATTCTACAAAATGGTTTAGCATTAGATAATCAGATGTGTGCATCTGCAAGTGTCATACCAGGAACTGATTCAGAGAAATTAGGTAGCATTGCCAGTGTTGAATCACTTACTCCATATTAAAACATTGCTGACCATAATTATGGCCCCCAGATCTGCCCACGCATAGAAACCAATTTGCCTTTTAAATAGGAGTGGTGTATGAGTATCTAGCCATGTGCCATTCACTCAGGAAATGCTGAAAATTAGATATGTGGAAGCATGTTCCTGACAGACAAGGGTGTAACTCCACCCATACAGGGAAATTTATAGGCTCAAGATAGCAGATTCAATTCAACAATGACCAGGACCGATGGTAATTGGAAGTTGTTCTGTAATTCAATTACCACATTGGATAAATTGGTAAATCTTTAGGAATTGGAATTGCTAATTGAAACTACTTTGCACCAAGAATTACTAATTCCCAATTTCTTTTCAATTATTTTATAAATTTATCAACATAGTTTTGTCTCCTAACATAGTATAATATATGTAATACACCAAAGTGAGTTTTGACCCTTTAAAGGCCAAATTGTCCAAAACCAGCATTGTATTGATCTTGAGATGCCTGGCTCCATAATCAAGACAGCCATTTCAGTTGTAAAATTAAAAAATTGCCTTCTTTTGATCTCCAAAGTGTAAATGTGCATTTTGTGTGAAAAAATTGAAATTTTCTTAATGAAATTTGACCATTAAAGGGGAAATTGTCATGTTTGCCAAAAATTGCTTCTGTAGTGGTATATCTTGAAAGATGTCCATTTGCATGCCAAGGGAAGATTACGTTTTGAAAAATGAAGTGGCTGGCTTTGTTACTGGGGCAGTAAAATAAAGTAAAGTACAAAAAATCTTCCCTTAACCTACAAACAGCCATTTACTAAGCAAAAATTCAAATATCATTTACCAATCCTCACCATTACAGGGATAATGCCGAACAGATAGCCCTAGATCCAGGTCCTACAGCCCCTGGCCCATAGCATATGAGTTCACCATGTTCTCTCTGTAAATTTCAGATGTTTTTCCAGTTGAATATTAAAATATACTATGCTGATCAGCTATCTAAGTATGACTGAATTTAGTATTATTTTATTTACTATTATACATTCTCAAGGTTGATACCAGGAAAAGAAATTGTCTTAACCACCACCCCTCCCTCTACCCCTCCATACAACATCTAAAACCTTTAGGGACCTAATGCTCCCTACCCACCCTCTGTTTCTGTCACTAACCCCACAAAACACAATTTGTGAAAATAACACTCATACGTTTGGAGAGTTTAATAATAAATTCACCAACTGTATCATGGTGGATTTAAGATGCTATCATAGGGTGTGTCCAAACTAGCAGTCATGGTCTGGGTGGGGTTCCCAGTGGTGATGGGGTTAGGTGAGATGTCATGCCCCTTCCCCTATAATAAATGGAAGATGAGATGGTCTGAGAACTAGTTTCCTGCATATTGATTAATTAATTCATAATTAAATTGAAATTAATCATTGTTCATTTACTGGGATGCGGGTGGGAAATAATGCAGTCCACTACCACCACCATCCACCTCCCACCACCCCAAGAGCGGGGTTGGGGTTGGGGTGGGGGAGGTGGGTTGGTGTAAAGCCAACATAAATATGAGGTACAGGGTTGGGTTCGATGGCGGGGGGGGGGGGGAGGGTTCTGACATATCATCGCTGTAGTATTTTGCCTCCACTTTGTCAATTTGGCCAACTTTATCGGTAGAGCTGATGTAAAATTGCAATTCTCATAGATTTGAGTAGCATCAACCGCTGCCGCGTTGTTGTTTTACTAACAAAACAGTGATCAGCCGGCCGTACACTTGACGGCCAGTCATCTGCACACGCGTGAAAATGACGTCATAAGGGAATTCCGTAAAAACTATAATATTATTATTATTATTATTATTATTATTAAGCAGACCAAAGTTACTGTACTGTGAGAAGCAACTTTTCACAACCTGTCAAATTTTCTGACAGCACGCCCCCGCACTCAACTTAGCTCAATTTTGTTTAGCAATATGTGAATATCACAGTACAAATAAATTGTGACGTCACTGGGAGAGAGCGGACAAACTAAAGCTTTAGAGGGTAACTCACGAAAAAATTAATAAACAACATTTATCAATGATCGGTCATCGCGTGGCTGTCAAGTTTACTACAAAACAGCCAACAGATCGACTAGCCACGTCATTGATTACATCCGATTATCAAGCGCTTGCCACTGGTATCTGAGGCATTTCATATTATTTCACGAAAATAAGTGTTATATTATATGTATATTACCTAAAATATACTAGCATCTCACGAATTGTTCTCAAATATTACCCCGTTCTATTGTCGCTAGGCCTACAATCCATGGCTCCGTGTATTTACGCTGATACAAGAGGCGTGGCTTCGTGCCGAGTAGTCGTTCATATCACCGAATTGTAGATAGAACGACGATTTTGATTGGGTCGCTCAATTTAGTAACGCCACGCGTTGATTGGCTAAAAACGTTGCGCCGCGAACATGCGCGCCGTGATTTTGGCTAGGTATGTGGCAGAGGGTTTGTCTGGAGTTTCGGCGTCGCGGAGGATTAAGCCTCTGTCGGCGGGAGAATGGTGCAAGACATGATCAGCGCATCCTCTTTTGACTAACTAATGGTGGTTTTAAACGCGCCACGCTGTACAGCTTTTGCCGTCTTCAAAAGCTAACGCCCGCGCAATGGCTGAACGCAAAAAATGCTGCTTTAACTAAAGGAATGTGTCCGAAAGACATCCGTATAGAGACATAGACTATTCTATTCCATATTCTATAATCTGGACATCTAGAATTGCCTCAGATTAGTTGTTATCGCTGATATATCAGTCCTAAATTTCAAAGCAAGCATTATTTATGTTGAAGGTATGCATTGCTCTAAAATATTCAACAACGTACAACAATAAGTGTTGTTGGTGCTACTCCCCTTGCTTAAATTCTTACATCTATTTGACCCGTAACACTTTTTCACGATAGCATTTGTGATTTTCGCCATAAAAAGAATTTTCACAACAATTCGAAATCTGTTGCCATATGTCAAGATTTCGTATGTCGACAATAAGTTATTGATGGGCTATAAGGAAATTGCATAAGCCTTCCCATGAAAATTGCCGGTCTTTTATGCGAAATTCCAATATGCTATTAGTAGATGAAGACGGTAATGTGCTTTCGACTTGTAGCGCCCATTATAGGACGGCGAACATAATGACTATTTCCCTCAAGCGCTTTGAAGCCAATGCAAAATTGAACAGTAAAACATTTACTGATGGCATTGCTCAGTTTCCGGCTTTCACTGCTCAAATCAGCTTGTCGGATCAACCATTGCTTCATTTGAAAGAAGAATTGGTGTGTTCCGTTTGTGGCTAAGAAAAGTGTATACCTTTCAGCATACAATTCGTACAACAGCGTTTAGTCCGTCATCAATTAAACGTTGGCGACGAACTTATCCACGTCATTCATGACGTCATTGATTATTACGTCATTCTATATGTCACGTAGTTGATTGCGAAGCCATATGATTGATGAATAAACTGGAAATACCCATTAATCCTCTACTTGGCAGAGAAGAACACGCGGGTAAAGTCTAACAGGAACATATTCCCATGGTGAATGGTTGAATCTGATCTGTCGCTCAAATATCTGACGTCATAAAAAATTACATCCCTTGCTAGTCGAGTTCACAATCGTATTGGCGCATGTCTCACTCCCAGAGGGAACACTATCATAAAAGAAACCTTAAGAAGAAATGGTTACAGCAACATTCTGACTACAATGCAGCTGGTGGTTACTACTCTCTTGGGCAGACGTTCTGATCGAACGTTATTATACATTCTTATAGATACAATAGCTCTTTTACGATGTAAGTACAGAACTAGTAAATAATATGAAACAATTTATACTTACCGGTCTCAATGCTTAGTATACAAACGCACGCCTTTAAGATATGTTGGTACACATATTTCAGGCTGAAAATGCTTAACAATATCAGGTGATTACCTGCCCCAGTCATAACTTCCATTTACATAATGCACAACATATACTTTATGCTTGGCTGAAGAATGGAGGCATCCATTTTAGCTATACGTCCATTTCTAGCTAAGCTCAGCAAACTTTGTTATTACAGTTGGAATCGATTTGAAACTTTGAAATCTGAACTCACCAAATCTAAACATCAGGGTAATTATACAGGTAATCTGGTGAATATGTCGACACTAATTTGACTGGTCGCTGTTGCTGACAAAGGCAGCGACAGCTCCCAGTCAAATTAGTTTCAACATATACAATATGATGGTTTAATGGTAATGTCATAAATGACATACATTTCTTACACTACCGAGGAACCTTTCAATGTTCTTGATGCACGTCTACATTAATATGATTGTGCCACTAACCAACTAGTGACATATTCAACTATGACGTCAGATACTTGAATGACAGATCGGAATTCTCCGTTGTACAAAACATCTATGATCACGGGATAAAAAATATCTTCTAATGATATTATTTCTACTTGATAGTTACGTATTTAAGACCGAGACATATATTAACTTAGGATCGTTTAATTACTCAGAAACATAATTTCGTCCCAGACACGCCAACAATATAAACTATGCGGGAGACTTAGTTCAAAGATGGGGTGTTTTATGAAAATTGTTTTCAGTGACAAAACTTCCACTTGAAGAATAAGGTTCACAACCAACAGCTATGTGTTAATTATTGAATACCAAGTTCACACTAAGATAATATATAACACATTGATACAATGTGTACATAAGACGAATACGTCACGGAAAATGCCAATAATCAAATCGGCAACAAATTCGAACAAACATAAAATAAGACTCATTATATCGGCATGTATAGGTCAACATGATCCGTTTCGACCCCTTTAACCAAAAGTCTCAAATATGCTCCTCTTGTAATTAGATATTTTGTTTAGAAATCACTTGGTCAATTGCTGCAAATGCAAATTATTAAGCAATTGCATTCCATGTAGCCTCTCGGAATATGAAGAAAATGTACCACGGTTCTAGGACATTATAGCATAGAAGACTATTCTCTAAACATTTGAATCCGCACAGAATCACTTGTTTTGATAAATCAGTAGGTGCGCTCCGTTAGTCGGATAATTATCATATATCGTAGAGATGGATATGATGTTAAGCCGAACAATAGCTGATCGAATTAAGCAAATGAAATAAAAGTAATCAAATCGTGTTATGATGGTTTAGGCCGCAAATTGACTCATTTCTATCTCTCTAGACTAACTATATATGGTAATTGCTTGTATTAATTTAGTCTGGACTAAACAAAACTAAGCAATACAAACAATAGAATGACGTCAATGCATACATATATGTCTGTAGCAGAATCCTCCTTGCCAGTCCAACAGATGGCGGTTCTTTAAGCCGGAGTCCACTTAAGAAACCACCGTTCCTTCGCTCGAATACACATTTACTATATCCAGCATTAACCAATATGTGTATTTAGTGATAATGTTTCTATATTCCAGGACTTTGATCAGAACTAGCTACGCTTCGCCTCTGCCTGCACAGGTGTACTAGTATGGTGAACCATCAATTCCAACTTGATAAAAGCTTGTAGTGGCGTAGGCTTAGGAGCGGTCATAGTATGGAACCGTGTTCGCACTACCGGGGTCACATTATGATAACCAACATTTTGTAATTGCTTTCAAAGCCTCCATACAACACAGCCACCGGGCGCTAAAGGTGTAAGGTCTATGGTAACTTGATTTGGCCATTAAGGAAGGAACGGCGTTTCATTTCGGTGATGTAGTGGTTACTGCCTAATATGCCAATGTAATGTGGCATGAGAGAATAAGAAAATGAAACTAAGCTACAACCGATAGTGCACTGTGCCAGATCCCGGAACACGTTAATTTGCCGAGTGATTTTCGGCATCAAGGATGATAGCTACAACCATTCCTGACATGGCACTGTTTCCAAAATGCAATAAGTAAATTCAACAACGTAGCGCGAGAATTCAGTAGCGTATACAAGCTATAGCTCAAATCAAATATCAAACCTGTTAACCGTTCAGGAACAATTCCAGCGAGACACGGCATTGGTGAACAGGGTTTTCTCTCAATTTTTACAACTTTAACGGTCGTTGTTTTATACCCCCCTCGCGATAATAGATTTAGTATTCTTTTGCAGTGTTAGTTGTCAGTTATTCATGCAGATGTAACTGTAATTCAGTGCGCTCAGTAGTAAATTGTAGCATGACAATGGTGACCCCATCAGCACGTGAAAAGCATAGCTTATTACACCAGCAGCTGCTGTGTAGGGTCTAGCTGTGTCAGATAGTCTCATAATTATATTTTTCATTTTGAAAACGTTTTTTTTACTAAAATGAATATATCTAAAGAACGATTTCGCCGAAACTGTCACGTGATTGATAGCCACTACCGGATTTGTCAATCTGACCGACCACCGACAATCGTAAGCAAAACCTGTATGTTGCCGGCTGATTTTTTCACACACACACACACCTGGTTATCGGTCAGAAGATCAGCTCCCACAATAAGATTGTCAGGCAGTAGCTGGTAGACGTGTAATGTGATCCCGCCAAACTATATTTGCAATTGCGGAGAAGTTTTCGAGACCCCGGTTTCTTTCAATTCTGAGGACAAATATATATGCCAAATATCGCATCTCGCCCGACAAATAAATATGATTTATAGTGATAGCAGCAATCCTTTCTTAGGTTTGCGTATCTACCAAACTCTTCATGCAGATTGGGCCAAAACGAATTTTTGCGGCCAATCTGCCGAAAAATGTTTTAACTGTGCTTGGCAAGTGTAGTTACATTACAAAATTGGTAATCAGGTTGGACAACAAGTGATTTGGGCACTAAGAATTATCATAGGGTATATCTTTTAATATTGTCATTGAACGTGTGTTATTGTGTAACTTTGATGCCATATAAGGGGTGGCCTTGGCCATAAGGGATGCATTTGACAATACGGGAGACAAGAGGTATGGGTGAAACTTAGCTAGAGATGGGCGGGGCATAGCTAAAACCGGAAAGGTCCATTAGGTTTCAAAGTTTCAAATCGATTGCAACATGCGTAAATGTGGGCGGAGCTTAGCTAGAAATGAATCCCTCTATTCGAATCAAAATGGGTCCAGTCATATCTGAGCCCATGTGATAGCTAACTTATAGGCGATGGCATATTGAGTGATGCGGCAAGCAGCTATCGACGCTCGTGTAGAACTAGGGATTCCAATAAGCAGCGATTCTATTAGCGTATAACAAAGAACAGCGCATATTATCGGCGTTCCGGCATTCACTTCATATGTTCTAACAGAAACAGAGTATGTTTGTTATTCACTCTATCTTGATGGGAACTTGCTTATTTCTCTCGTCCGATAGTGGATGAGGGTATTACTCTCTGTCTGTATATCTAAGGGCCCTCCGTCCGTTCGTGTGTCTGTCTGTATGTCTGCCTGGCTGTCTCTGCACTCATGCGCGTGTGCTCCCGTGTGCGCGTGATGGCGTGTCTGCGCCGATGCTGTATCTAAGAAACTATTTAAATTTCAACGTCTCTATGGTAATATGTTATGCTACACTATGTTTCATCACCGGTGGCCTGGATCTAAACAAAATACAAAAATCCGTGTTTAAAATCAAACTGTGGCAAAAAGGAGTAGGCGAGTGTTTACGATGTCTGATTATCTCTTGTTATATACCCACGTGGTAGCGAAGAGGCGATAATAGTTTGTTCTTACCACGCCTATCTACTCAGTGGTAATTCACAGTCGATGATTAACGACACCTCATGATACCCTTTAAGAAGTGGCCGTGTATTGCTCGTCCCTTGTGGCATTTCTAAGCTTTGCTTTTATCCTCCTGTAAGGCCATTAGAAGGTAAACTATCCATTAATTACACCACAAGCGCAGCTGGTGAGTTATCCTAACATACGCAGTAACGCCATATGGACGTCAATATGTATAATACAGTGTTCCACGGCTTCAGGATACATCCTCCGTGTATATATTCTATGTAATTTTGTAAATCTATAGATTAACCCCCCCGTGTGTCAACCGCGCCTCAAAGCGCTCAAAAGGCGACGTTTATCAACTAAGCCTTTAATCTTTCAAGGGTTTTCAAGCAAATTGAAATGTTTGCTCAGTGATGGCCATTTGCTGGCCAAGAGATGACTGTTCTTTTGTAAGTTTAAAACTGGAATTTAGGAACATCATTTTAAGGTGTATTTACCGGTTTGGCGATTAAAGGGTTAATGGTCAAGGAAATCAAAATTTTGTATTTAGCCAGTGCCCTTTGCAGGCCATGAGAATACAATTTTTGAAAATATATCGCTGGAATGACTGGCTCGCTAAATGTTCAAAAGTAGTCTTCTCTTAGCCCGCAAATAGACAGTCCTCAAGACAACTGCAGAGGAAGTAGTGGCCGGTTTTACCATTAAAATCCACAAGTCGACACAAGTGAGGTTAAAGCGACAGAACTACAACTAAAATTCACTCGAGGGAGATGGCGACCTGTTAACATCGAACTCAAAGCAATCATAAGATGTCGTAAAATGAATGTGTGTGCTATATCTGGTGATTCTACCTTCTTACATTCAAGAGTTAGCGCCAACACGTATATTCCGATATATTCACATCGTCACCCTATGACATAAAGATATTTGATGCGGTATCCTGAGACGCATAGAATTTCTAGCCACCTGCAATATGAAAAGATGTGACAAATTTGACGATTCTACCTGCTTACGTTCACAATGTGCGGCTGAAGACGTGTATTTTGGGATTCACTTAGTGATCCCGTGACCTAGATATTTGATGCTTTGTCCTAAAACTCACAGACCCTCTAGAGACCTATAATATGAATAGATGCGCCAAATTCGGTGCTTCTACCTACTTGCATTTCCGAGTTATGGCTAAAACATGTAAACATGCACTTAGTGACCCCGTGACCTAGATATTTCAAATTTTTACCTGCAAATAAATTGTGCTTCTAGCCAACGACAATATGAATATATGTTGCCGAGTTGGTGATGCTATCTGCGTGCATAGCAGAGTTATCGATGTAAATGTGGATTCTAGAATGCACACGTTAACCTGTAGCCTCGATATTTGACCTTTTGACACCATCTAAACATTTTCTAGCCGCTCATAATATGACTGTATGGTCCAAATTTGATGATTTTACCTCAGATCATTCCGGAGATATGCCTCGGAAAAAGCGACATACAGACACACAGAAGATAAGGCCTCAAACAAACAAACAAACAAATAAATACGCAAACACGCAAGCAAACAGTTAGAGTTTATCCACCATTCATATGACGTCACAATCAACTACGCGACATGCAGAGAGACGTCATAATCAACTACATCATGAATGACGTAACCATGTTCCTGACGAACGTTTAATCGATAACGGACTAAGCGGTGTTGTACGAATTGTATGTTCTATTAAATAAACATGCTGTTGAATATTTTGAAACTAGTTTGATTTGGCACTGGTGCTACCACAGGCAACAACAACACCCAGTCAAATTAGTTTCAAAATAGTCAACAGCTTAACTGTATAGTTGTTTGCAGAATTGATAACAGGCTGTTCAGGGATCTATCCGAGACGGGCGAAGAGTTCTTTTGAGCTTAGCTAAAGTTGGGCGGGGCATAGATAAAACTAGATGCATCCCTACTTACACCGTACACTGAATACAATGGGAAAGATCATCATATTCACCTATGCTCGCAGTGGATGTTGCATTTTATAGTGTCCGTTAAGAAGAACCACCATGACAACCTCAGGATATTGAACCGGTACTGAGTCAAAATAGGGAGTGTCGGCTGTATTGTTTCGATTTGCAGCAAGATTATAAGTGCACAACCCAATTTAGAGTAACCCGTTTGAATATGATTGATCGTGCTTGCATCGCTATGTGGAATCCTATCAAACCGACAACAAGCTATGTTTATAAATTATAAAAGTGCGGGGAAATCCCACAAGGGCTAGCTTTGAAGTTTTAATAATGTAACAGGGGAAAATAGAAATTGTGTTGAGATACGTATCGGTGCATTGCTGAAAGATGCTATCCTTGGCGACTTTGGCGCTATAGTTGATAATATTTTGTGATCATTTGAAAGAAAAACATGAATCATCAATGTTGTTGATCAAACGAGATTACGTGCCAGAATAACAAATGTAATAGCTTAACGTGGTAGCATGTTTTCGGTAGAGATCCCCTAACAAAACCTGAATAGTAAATGGTACTGTTTGATAGCATCATTAGTCAGCCAATCGCTGAAATCCCTAGTTCTCAATTTCAGGAGAAACATGATCATTTGTACGCCAACATTTGTCACAAAATATTCAACTTTTCTGACATGATACATGTGTTTCGCACTGGTCTCATTGTCGATGGCGTTTAATATCTGTGCATAAACCCTGATATTTATGGCACATGCATGGTGTAAATGTGGCATGATAAAATGAACATATTTACAATGGCAATATCTTAGGCCGTGTTCTCACTAGAGACTTAATCAGGAATAACGCCATACTGAAGTATCACGTTATTCCCGAGTAATTCTCTAGTGAGAACGCGGACTTAGAGTGTGCAGACTATCGACAGAACCATGTCAAGTATTTTAACATGAGCATAAGGAAATGACGAAATGACAAAGGGATGGAGCGATCCAGTTTTAGCTATGCTGCGTCCATCCCTAGGTAAGGTCCACCCACGCTTCACGCGTGTTAGGATCAATCGATCCGTGCACTTTATGAATCTAAATTTTCCGAATAATATACAGCTAAGCAGTTGCCTATTTTGAAGCCACGTTGACTGGGTGCAGGTGCTGCCTATGGCGACAGCGCCCCGTCAAATCAGTTTCAAAATACTCAGCAGAATTGGAAATTATCCTGTCTTTAAAATTATGCTGTCTGGCCATCGGTGTCCAGTGATGGTGCGTATGTGCCTGTGGTGGCGGGCATCAGGTTTGTTTAGAGCTGACATTGGAGCTGCCCGGCTGTTATAGCCATACAGCATCAAGGATATGCAGGTTGCATTGTATAGACGTAGTCTTATTGTTAAAGACATCTTTGATCTACGAATCCAAAGCTTCCAGAAGGACTCGAAAGCTGTGCTTCCCGAGGGAATGGAAAGCCATGTTTCCCATGGTGCAGCGTGAAGCAATGCCAACAGTACTACAGAGCAATGAGCCAGAATTGTACTTTTCCTCCATGGTTCGCCACCATAAAGTGGCTCGCCATTTTCTTTAGTTTCATGCTTTGTCGATATGTATATGTGGGTGAACTTTGTTTTTGATTAATTCATAAAGCGATTATCAATTTTCAAGTTTGCTCGCAGTTATTTGGAGGAGTTCGTCAAGGGGTTTCTTTTCCTCGTCTATGAAGTCCACGTTGTCGACATATTCCATCTCTAGCGGCATACCCAGGGTGAGTATTAAATAGTAAAGGCATACACTTCTTACAATAACTGTTAGACTGTTATCACTTATGGGATACATCTAGTTATGATATTCATGACATAATTTATTATGACGTCATCATACACATTAGGTAGTTGAATATGACGTCATATGACTGATGGATAAACTAGACACGTCCATTAAGTGCTTTCCGCACTTACCATTTTAATTCAATTGCCTAGACTATCCTAAGGAATGTCAAAAGGGAAACATACTAAAAAAAACCCATACTGCAGGAGAGAAAATTAGCATTCAAAACAAACAATTTCATCAATGAAGATTTGAAGCTAACATTCAAAATAAAGGAAATTCACAATGTGAGTACAAATTAATAATCAAGATCAGCAATATTTTACCCGCAAACCTCACTTCAGGATAAAAATTGTCATTCTTAAAATGCACGTTTTAGTAAGCATACAAGTTCGCAAATATCAACGTTGTAAACTGTTATTCAAAATCTTGCCTATTTTAGCGCAGGGTCAGAAATTCCCCACTTCAAGTAATAACATTATTATTAAAGATCCACAACGTTCGATAACTTCAATATGGTAATTATTAATTCAAATCTAGTTTCATTCAAACTCGAGATTCCATTATCTGAGTTTTTGCCGTCTTGAATGACTTTCACGTTTTGATATTCCCTATCGCGGCAACAGTCAAAATTAGTTTTACATATTCAACACAATGTTTGCTATCGTGTAAATTCATCAAAGACGTGCACCTCAGACACTTTCGGTAAGGACCCTGCATTTACGTTACGGACCTACGGCATTTGTTTGCGGCATCGGCTAACAAGTAACGTATTTGATAATGACATTATCTGCTTGAATGCCAGACTGGAACCCTTCATTCTGTCTATAAAAAAACGTGAAATCAACTGAAATAATGTTCATTGGTATGGGATTCAAAGCAAATTTCATGCTAATGCCATAGGTTTTATATAGGGACATACATAAGTGAGTTTGGGGGGGGGGGGCATATGTTTCTGGCTCATCAACCATCTGCCGACGACCTACAGCGGATATTATACGATTACACAACAACCGACACTCATCTAAACCATGTACTGACATGATGCATGGTTTTTACTACAGCTGGTGCTTCATATCTCATAATGCATGTTACTGGGCCGGTGTTGGACACATACGGGGCCAGTACTTGCGTCATCAGGGACATACATGTCCAATCGATGATCTCTCTACAAAAGAACAACGAACATTTGATCCCGTGAGCTCATGTAACTCTTTATAAAAGCAGGCTTCATCGTCAAATTAGTACTCTCTGAGTAGATCATCTATAGTCGTATTCGAGTTCTGATACTTGCGGACCATACTAAGATTTCCTCCCTGTTTGCAAGACTTTCTATCGAATAATGCGCCATTCGTTCCTCGACACGGATAAAGCCCGTTACTAGGCCAGTACTGACCCAATTCCAGGGCCAACTAAAACAGCGACTAGCATAAGAGACGACTGGACCGGATGACGTTGAAGCCTGTGCACCGCCTCCGCGTAAACCAGCGTGCATCCCTATATTAAAATAACTACACATATATACTTCAACACCCGTTTAGCCTTGTTCTAGGTAGGGAGCGCGGTCTTGACCATTTCTCCTCCTCCACCTCGGTGTGGTAGGAATTTTCCTGTGACAGAGGCCTGCACGAGGCACGTTCCTCTCGCAAAACCAATTTATTGGCCCATGCAAGGCATTAATTTATATTAAACTAGTTAGCCTCGCTAGTACCTATCCTTTACAGGGGTATCTTCCGTATATATGCCACTTTCTATATATATACCACAGGAAACGAATTAGTTTGTTAAACCTTGCACATAGATTTTTTGCAAGAAGCCAGTTTTCGATCACTCGTCTATAACTATCTTAAATACTTCTAATTCTATGAACTATATTGCATAGACACACCGGTTACACTAATAACCAAGATGACACTGCCAGGGTTGTGTTCACTATTGGTGGCAATGGTCGCCCAGCCCCACTGGAATGTGAACGATCCACCGGCTCTAGAGGTTGGCCGTTGTGGTCACCGGTTGCTCGCAGTCTCCCTTCCACATCCCCGAGGCAGGCTAACCAGCATATTTGGGCTAGCAAGTACCATGAGTATGAAGAATTGGCGAAGCAGCGCAGCGCCGGAGCTACTGTATCAAACATTTAATTCCTTTACAAATTAATAATTAGTCCCATATCTCAACGAGTAGTTAGCCGCTTCTGCTCCATGAGCTAAAACAAGTGTTGGTATCCCTATGGGACCAAACCTTTGATATGATGCCAAAAGAATAGAAAACAGTATAATAGACTTCCATAGCCTGTAGCTTAAGGGTAGGATGAGATCAGCGCAGGATGTTTGCCTAAAGACTTAAAATGACAAGGCTGAATTCTGATCATCAGAGAAGCTATTTTTGTTATTAAGTTATTTATAATCTGCCAGACTATTAAATCATAATAAATGTCAAAATCATTTACCTCTGCTAAGTCCAAATACAGTAAAATGGTGAGAAAATGGTATGACTTGTGTAAAATTTGGTAGTCATGTTAATTGTATTAGAGAACACTTTATGTTAGATCCAATACGATTTTAGCTCTGGAAGCCTGATATTTACTGCATACGAGATGGTAAAATGGTAGAATTAATATAAAAATGTGTTCTACGCAATTTTAACAGAAACATATAATAGTGTTCGTTTAAGGTCTGGATTTCGCAGTTAATTCGAATATATATTCGCCATGCCGTCTGCCCGTGCCTATGACCGCGTGGCCGTTAACTGTATAGAGGCGAGGTCATGCTGAGTGACGCTGATAGCAATTGTCGACACCCACATAGGGTACATATGGACGCGGTC